>QANX01004069.1:52103-72522 GCA_003254975.1 Ochetophila trinervis
TATATATATATATATAAATATAAAATCAAGTCAATATATAATTTATAATTAGTTTCTAAAATGAGGAGCAGAATTGTCTTTTCATTCTCTCTTCTCTCTCCCTTTGTTTTCTCTCTCTGTTGCCTTCTTTTCTAACATAATGAAAACTAGCAAAGCAACTCACGAAAAGGAAGAAATAAGCCACTAATATAATCATAACCCTGGGCACAAGAGATTAGTCTTGAAATAACTCAACAGAAAATAACCACTAATATTATCATTCAAGCCACTTGGTTATGGAATTTGAATGATCATTTAAAATGAAAGAGGCAAAACAATATTTATAGAAGATTATAAACTTTGTGCTGCAAACAAGTATCTGTTTTAAAACCATGGACTTGCATATGATGGATAATGGCTTTAAGAAACTGTTAGTAAACAAGGCAACGCATAACTTTCAAATCCACAGGCTATGAAGAATTCGAAAGTGAATATCTTTAAAAAATATTGTCAATTGATAACTTATCGGCCTATCTTGTAAATGATGCGAGCATACATGTTTTTCAGAGGAAGCACTGGCATTAATACGCTCCTTTGACCAGTGTGGATTCACAGCGGTCTCTAAGACCCCACCAAACAGTGAAGCACCTCGAAATGCAACTGAACTGGAAAATCTAGAAAATTGGGAGGCTGCACGATGTGTGTAAGATTCTCGTGTTCCCAATTCTTCACCATTCTCGTAGTGGCTAGAGCATGTAGTCATATTCCGTGAAGATCCAAATGCACTTGGATGAATTGACTGGCCAAAAGGGGAGCATAAAGCATGTGTTCTGTCTCCTGGAGGCTCAAGATTGTATGTTTCTGTGGCTGTTTTCCGATTATTCTGCCCTTGGTGTTTCTGGATTAGGCAACAAAACAAATTAAAAAGAGTAAGACCATACTAGCTCAATTCTTCATGAACTGCAATCAACATATAAGATTTTCATGAAAATTTTATTAATTAATTAAAATTTAGTTAAAATTTCAGAAGAATTTTACAAATTTCAATGGATTTGACTGATTAATATGTTAAAATACAAAATTGCCTTTGTTATGTTAAAATTAACAGATAATTGCTAAGGTTGAAATTTTAGAAAATTCAAAGTAATAGCCCAAAATCAACATATTATATATATATATATAGAAGTGCTGAGCTGGGCGAAACTGCTCATTATTTGGCTGGGCGAAATGCTAAATTTAGAGCAGTTGGGCAATTTGTCAAAATTAACGAGTTTGGGCAATAAGTTAAAATTAAAGGATAATTTTGACTTTTTCAAATCTTTTCCTTTCTAAAAAAACAATCGTGTTTTGCCCCTTTCTTCCTCAACGAATTTTAGAGAATTCAAGACCTAACATTTCTCTTCTTATGCAAAGCAAAACTCGACAAGACCAAAAGCTTCGCCGCTCTCGCCTCCCTTTGCGAACTCATCTGGAGAAGAAGGCTAAGAGAGACGTCTTCCTTCGCCGACATAACCTCCTCCCTTGGCGAAGCTTTGTCTCCTCCCTCCGCAATACTCTCGCCTCTTTAATGGGTTCGTCCCGTTAGATCGTCGGAAGTGCAGATAAGCTCTCGCCAACACGAATTTATTTTTTTATCTTAAGATCTTGTTTGAGAAGTATCAACATTGAGAGGGAAACTGATTTCCAAAATTTGGTACAATTTGTTTAGTCTATGTTTTTCTTGATTACTTCGTTAATTAGGTATGGTTTTTACTTTTTGATTTTCAGTGCTTTCTTTGTCTAGATCTCTCTGTTATATAGTGATAAATGATACAAATTTTTTGGTCCTCATAATATTTTCCGTGACTTCTGCCATTTCAAAATAATGGTTAAAAAATAATGTGCATTATCTTTATTTCAAATTTTTGTTACAGTGACTTCTGCCAATAATTGTTATACGTTTCTTCTTATCCTTCTGCTAAGTTAAATGGATTTTGGTGCTCATAATATATTCCATAACTTCTACCATTTCAATATATATATATATACATATTTGATATAAAACCTAACTGCCTGGTTAATATTGTCCCTGACTCCCCCCTCACGTGCTCAGCACACGTACCCCCCCCAAGATGTTTAATTCCCAAAATTCCCCCCCCCCTCCCCCGACTGCAGAACCCTCTCCCCCTATCCCACCTCCCCAGACTACAACCCTCCCCAGCCGTGTCGAACCTCGCTAGCCTCACCCCTGATTGTCCAGATCCCGACCTCCCTGATCAGCGAATCTCCTCCCTCCCCAGTCGCACCGAGCGATTGCCCAGATCCTCCGTCCCAAGTGGCGCACCTCCCCGATTTGCAGAGACCAGCCCCGGCCTCACCGAGCCTCGGGGAATCTCCTCCCTCCCTCCCAGCAGCACACTGAGCCCGATCCCGCGCATGTTCTGAATTTTTTGTCTCATCTGCCTTTTTTGTAGAACCCGATTTCCAGTTTTAATTTTTTTTTCCTTTGTGGGCTGTAGACATCGTGTTCTGTGATTGGAAAATTTGTGTGACTCGAGTCCTGTTAAGGTTTACAGGGGTTTGATTTGGTTATAGCTCTCTGGATTTTCTTGACCAAACCTTTTTTTTCTCCAGTTCTATGTGAGTTTTAGGAAAGAGTTTACTTTCTATGTTTAGTTTGATTTGGCTAGAAACTAGTGTTTAGTTTCAACTCCATATTCAGTAAACATGTATGGTTGATGTTAAAATAAATTTATCACATTAAAGCTATAATTATGAATTTCCTAGTAAGAGAATTGGAAATGCCATGGACTCTAGCTACTCTGCTAATATGTGGTAGTACTTATGTAATTTTTATAGCTTTGATATCAATGTGTAATTTTTGAAAAATTATGTAATTTTTATAGCTTTGATATCAACATATGTTTATCATGCATAGGAGAAATGTTAGTATATTGCATGGAATTTAAACACATATCTACACTGAAAAAATAGTGTAGGTTCTTAATTTTTTGAAATGTTAGTGTGCTGCAACCCAATGATGACCCAATACTAGCTGTGATGCTCGATATAGTGCAAAACCACTCTATAGCACAAATATGGTCCTCCTACAATCACAAATTAAGCAAGTAATTCAACATACTTTCAATGCGCATACACAACACATATGATTATGCCCTACATAACACATATACACAAGAACCCCATAATATCATTGGAGTTATATAACACAATATAATACACACACACAACCCAAACACCAACATATTCAACATTTAGTGTGGTCCTACCACATAATTGATACACCAACTGGAATAAATGCCATTAATTCTATTTGATGGGAAAAAATAAATAAAGATATTTCATGTCTCATTATTTAAAATAGACAAAACAAAAGGTCTCACTAATTAAAATAGACAAAACGAAAAGTCTCATTAATTAAAATAAAGTCCATAAAAAAATGGATCATAAACATAACCAATCCCATAAATTAAAAATATCATCATGAGCTAATTTGAATGTTTTAAATAAGATATATAATAAATTGGCAATGAGATACTAATAATATTCTAGTTGAGCAACTGCAGTATTTATAGCACTAGTAACATCCATCTTTCTTTGCTCACCACCTCATCCATTGGAGTCCTATTATGATTGAACATTAATCAATTGCCACTATTTTTTATCCATATAAAAAAGTGCACGAAATTGCCAAAAAAGTGACTGAACATTATGAAATATCACCTTCACTGAAAAATTCATTACTTGATCAACATTTCATAATCTTTTAGTTCGTCCACATAAATTTGATTATATAAATCAAGAACAATAAAAACTAATAGCATTAACCATCGCCTACAAAGATTAATTTAAAATTTTAGTATAAAAATGTACCAGCTTGAGAAACTAATTCGTTATCTTCACTTGATGAATGCTCGTTAACATCTTGATCATTGATTGTGGATCTAGATGATAAAAATATATGAATAAAAATGGAAATAATCAGAATTTAAATGTTTCAATTTGAACTTAAATGAAAACGAAAAAATAATTATAAATTTACCTTTCTTGCAACCTAGGGTAATTTCTTTTGTCATGTTATTTCCCACGAAGTCCACATCCTCTATAAAGTCTTGATTTCGGAATTGATAATTCTTTCAAAGATTTCAATCTTCTCCCACAACCTTTTGATCTCACATGCATTGGATTATTAATACTTTGATTATCTTTTGTTCTTCTGCTACTTGATTTAGGCATTCCAACTGTGGTACCATTAATATCCTTAACTTTAATACGTAACAATTCAAATTCACTCAAAAGGAATTTAGTAGACTTAGTAGTGAAAGATCCATCATCAATTAAAGTTGAACCAGAGGTAGATAAACATGCATGCCTCGTCACCAATCGCCGTCATCATTCATTACTTGATCAGCATTACCCCACAGCTCACCAACCTTTGCACCTTTTGTCCACCGATGCAGTATGTATTTGCTTGGTAAAAACATGATTTTTTTCACAGGAAAAAATGCCAACATATGTCTGCATGGGATTCCTTTGAAGTCAAATAACCTACAACTGCATGACAAATAGTCTGTATACTTATTATATGTAACATGTCGACTCTTTGATGAACTACTCCCTGTTACCTTTTGCACGGTATGGACATCACACACATCATCCTCAAATGTAACACTTAAAAAATATGCAGCACTTTCAAACATCTCATCTTGAAACATTAAAAAATTTATCTTTGTGTAAATTTTGACCATTTGTGTCTCCATTGGGCACATGGATTTCAACTTTGGTTGCTCATTCACATCAACATGATCTGCAACTAACTCATCATGTCTTTGATGATTAATTGCTCTATTAAAACGTATAAAAAAGTTCATCAGTGAGTTTTTGTTTGATATGTACCTTTTGAAAAATGCATGTGAACTTTTTGTTGTTTGACTGCTCTGGATCCATGCACTGAAGATATGATTAAAGAATGCAGGAATCCACTTGCTACGGATTTCAAACATTTGATGCAACCATAGATTGTCTTCTAGGCCTAGTTCTTGTATCAATTCTACCCAACATTTTTCAAACTCTTCAACAGTCTCAGAATTGAAAATGACATTTTTAAACAACATATAGTTGTCCTGATAAAGCACAACATCTAATTTTTCAGAAAATTTCATCAGAATGTGCCATATGCAGAATCGATGATAAGTTGATGGCAAAACTTGAGCAATGGCCTTAGTCATTCCAGGATCTTGATCAGTAATAATAACCTGAGGTGCACCCCTAGGCATAGCATCCAAAAACTGATTGAATAGCCAAACGAAAGATTCACTTTTCTCACCACTTAACAAAGCACATCCGAAAATGATAGTTTGACCATGATTGTTCACTCCTGCTAAAGGGGCAAAATATCATATCATATCTGTTAGTGTTATAAGTTGTGTCAAATACGAGTACATCACCAAAAAAATTATATGATCTCCTTGAAAACGGATTTACCCAAAATCATATGACAAGCCGATTTTCATCATCCAGTTCATAACTGAAGTAAAATGTTGGATTTTTTTCTCTCTCAGAAAAAAAAATTCTATTAACAATTCTGCATCAATCTATTTTTTCTTATCTCTCACTCGATGTACATAGTTTCTTAAATCTCTCTCAGTACATCCGACATTTTGAGGATTACCAGCTTCTATTTCCATCACTCTAATTTGTTGACAAGTTGGGATATTTGCTTCTGCTAACTGTTGGCTCAAAACTCTTTTTGCTACCGACACATTCCTATGTGACCTTAACAAATGCACCTTAGTTGGAGTTGCAAGAGAATGATTATGCACTTCCACAAAGACTAACAACCCATTTCGATCCAGTTTACCGCTTAACCACTGTCATTTTAGCTTTGCAGCCAACTCAAATAGTTCCTTAATTTCTTTCATCTGATCTTTCGACTGTATATTTTTCATTCTTCTCATAATAGTCATTTCTCTGCCCTTCTTTAAATCAAACAAATTGTTTCCACACCAGCTCACCTTTTTTTCTTTTGTTATTATTAACTCTTGCACTAAATCCACACTGTCTTGCATATTCATTATAAAAGTCGAATGCCTCTTCTACAGTTGAAAATTCCTGATTTATCCTTGGTTTGATCCCATCTGCAACTTGTGGAGTAAAACACTGTGTTTCGCTATCATCTAACATGTTGTTGCAACAATAAGCTAAAATTTCTGAAAATCATAAAATGAGTATAAATTAATCCCTAAACAAATACCACACCAAAAAAAATATGCAAAGCATTATTATTTGTCATTATTAATTCTATTTGTATTCTTTAAGCTCCAAATTACCAAATTTGTATAAAAAATTATGCAGAACAATATTATTTATAATTATTAATTCTATTTGTATTTCTTAAGCATTATTATTTTCAAGTTGTCAAATTGGGGACCAACAAAAATATGCAGTTGCTTTCAAGCTCCATTAAAGTTGTCCGTGTAGAGTCGGGCAATTTGCTCCACTAATATTCTATTTGTATTCCTTAAGCATTATTATTTTCAAGTTGTCAAATGGGGTACCAACAGAAACATGCATTTGCTTTTAAGCTCCATTAAAGTTGTCCGTGGAGAGCCGGACAATTTGCTCCATTAATTTTCAATAAGCCATAAAAATGAACAAATTGGGGACCAACATAAACATGCAGAAACCATATAAACGGCAACAAAACAAATTTTCCAATCACAGAACAAGAAAATTTCCTTTAAACGAACAAAATCTCTGATTAATAATATATAATAGGCAATAAAACAAATTTTCCAATCACAGAATACAAATGTGTACAGCCCACAAAGAAAAAAAAATTAAAACTGGAAATCGGGTTCTACAAAAATTTCAGAACCTACAAAAAATCGTTGATGGGCTGCGCGGGATCGAGCTCGGTGCGCGGCTGGGGAGGGAGGGAGGAGATTCCCTGAGGCTCGGCGAGGCCGGGGCTGGTCTCTGCAAATTGGAGACGTGCGCCGCTTTGGACGGAGGATCTGGGCAATCGCTCGGCGCGACTGGGGAGGGAGGAGATTCTCCAATCGAGGAGGTCAAGATCTGGGCAATCGGGGGCAAGGCTCGGCGAGGTTCGGCACGGCTGGGGAGGGTTCCAGTTGGGGGAGGTGGGAATGGGGGGGGAGGGTTCTGCAGTCAAGGGAGGTGGGGAGGAATTTTGGGGCCACGCGAATGGGGGTGAGGGGGGAGGGTTCTACAGTAGGGGGAGGTAGGGGGGAATTTTGGGGCCACACAAATGGGGGGGGAGGGGGGGGGGATTTTGGGAATTGAACATCTGGGGGGGGTATGTGTGCTGAGCACGTGAGGGGGAGAGTCGGGGACAATATTAACCCGGCAGTCGGGTTTTATATCAAATCAGTATATAGATATATATATATATATATTTGCATATTCGTCCCAAAAGAAAGGGGGCAAAGCACGATTTTTTTTTTTAGAAATGAAAAGAAAATTACAAAAAGACCATAATACATTTTTCACTAGGATGTTTCCTAAGAGTCAAGACTGTTGTTATTCTTTGAATTAACCAATTATCAATTATTAGCTTAGTCATTCGACCGAAAAAAAATGATCTATCCTAGTGTCTCTTATGAGTCACATAGCATGTCTATTTATCTATTGGTTGCTTGAATTATCAATAATGGTTAATAGCGTAGTTTCACATTAATAAATCAAATCTTTATTCCAAGCATTTTAGCATTCCTCTGTTGTCCAATGATAACAAATATGCCCATTGCTTTGTTAGTTTTTTGAGAATTTTTATGATATTGGAAATTCAAGATGCTAAAAAATTAAAGAACTAGTCTCTATTAGTTTTGTGTTTCGAGAGAGTTAACATAATATTGAATTAATGCATAGAATGTGTGTATCTAATAATCTAAGAAGTTCCACAGCCTTTTATGATTCGGTAATGAATATAAACATTTTCTGATTTGGTAATGGAGTTGTTTTTAAGTACAATGTCATCATCGAGTACAAATGACATTTTCTTCCAACAAAAATGTAAATGTGGCTCTTATATGAAGCCAATAATATCTCGTTTAGAAAAAAATCCAAATAATTTTTTTTGGAAATGCAATAATATCAAAGTTTGTATACAACAATCTTAAATGTATTACATTAAATTTATATTTCAAATAACTTATTGATTATGTAGCTAATTTATTGGACGGTGAGTATTGTGAAAATTTTATTTTGGATGATGATATACAATACAGCTCAAACTGGGATAATTTATAGAAAGATAGACCTATTGTTTATGAATAGATGGAACTATAAAGAGAAGTTCGAGAGTTGAATTCCAAAGTGAATGCTATGTACAAAATTTTAATTTAAAAGCAACAAGAAGACAAGCAAAGAGCTCTCATGAGAAAAAGACCATTTATTACCTATATGTATTTGTTATACTTTTAGGAGCTGCTTGTTTTATCATACTAATTTAGAATTTGAAAAGCTGTACTTTGAAATGTAATATTTAGGTTTTTTTTATATTTATGGATGAACTTATAGTTAAAATGTAATATTTAGGTTTTTTAAATTTATGGATAAATATATAGTTAAAACGTTATATTTATGTCTATCCGGATTTGGATTATATAAACTTGAGCAACAACACATTTAGGGCGAAATTTTGAAAAAGTTTGGGAAGATCTACATTTTTTTACTTGTCTGAAAACAGAGTCAGCGATTCTATTCTAAGAAGCTTTGGGAATTTCTTAAAGCTGCACTACTTGAATTTGAGCCTCAACTACAAAGCATTGTGTGGGAGTGTTAAAAGGGTTAAAGGGTTAAAACCACGTAAATATTTCAACTCCAAAAATGCTATAAAAATTATGCACATCATTTTTTTCCATTATGGGTTCTCTGTTATTTGTTTTCTATAAAATATTTAGGATCATTTCACAAATGAAGAACAAAATAATGCAAAGATGAGACAAGTAACAAATACATTAAATAATTTTCATGTGTCAAATAACAAATACATTAAATAAACTTCATAAAAATATTTAATAAACTTCATGAGTTAAATATTCTAACTTCCACAACCAACATTGACTAGATGATAACTTGCACTTCATTTTTCATTGGAGTTGGCTTATCACATCTATACTCTCTTGGCTGAGAGAAATATATTTGATTCTACAAATATCATCAATTATAATAAGTAAACAAAAGTAATGTAATATAACATTAAGTTTTATTTCACAACTTGTTACCAGCTTGAGATGCTAATTCATCTTTTGTTGAGGATTCGGAATCAATACTTTTTTCATTTTTGTAGATCTTAAAAAAAATATTAATAAAATAAAAAAGTTTTGTTTCGAATAATAATGCAAATAAATGTAAATATAAAAATTACCGTTCATTAAACTTGGGACAATTTTTTTTATCGTGTGCTTGCCCTCAAAGTTCACATCCTTGACAAAGTCTCATTTTTGAAATTGCAATCTCTTTTCTAGATTTAAGTCTTTTTCCACATCTTTTTGATCTCATTTATGAAGGATTACTAATACTTATTGATTGGTTCACACTTTTGGTAGTTGAATGTAGCACGAAACTTCCATTAATTTCTTTAATTTTTTTATGTATCACTTTTAACTGATTCATAAAGAAATTAGTACATTCACCAATGAGAGATGCATCATCAATTACATTAGAAGTGTAATTGGATAGGCTTGCATGTTGCGTCATCAATGATATATCATGTGCATCATTAATTTGTTGAGCATAGTTATCATGCACTACAGTCTTTGCATTTCTTGTCCATCTCATCAAAATATATTGACTTGGCAGGTATACAACATGTCTAAGACGAAAAAAATACCAACATATGCCTACATGGAATTATTTTGAACTTAAATTGTCTGCAACTGCAAGAAACAGCATTTGATTGCTTGTTATAATGAACATGTTTGCATCTTGTTGACAAGTTCTCATTAGGCTTCTGTACACTATAAAAAATAGTCTCATCATCCTCAAATGTGCTATTTATAATGTAAGCGGAACTTCAAAAATTTCATCTTGGAAAATCTTAAAATTCCACTTTGTGTATACTTCCACCATTTGTTTCTCTATAGCCCATAAGGATTTTAACTTTAGTTTCTCATTAATATCGACATGATCTGCAACTAGCTCCTCATGTCGTTGATGGCTAAGAGCTCTATTAAAACGATTAATAAAATCTATCAACGTGTTTCTTTTTTAAACGTATTTTTTGAAAAAAGAATGAGAACTTTCAGCTCTCTGACTACTTGACATTCCAGTGCTGAAAAAGTTATTCACATATGCAGGAATCCATTTGTTACGAATCTAATAAATTTCACCTAACAAGTCATTGTCTTGCAATTTAGTTTCATGTATCAAATCCAACCAACATGTTTCAAATTCTTCAATTGTCTCAGAGTTAAATATAACACTTTTGAAATGGTGGTAATTGTCTCAAAGACTACCGAGTCCATTTTCATAGAAAACTTGTTCAAAATGTACCATATGCAATACCGATGAACAATTGCTAAAAAAAGTTTGAGCTATCACCTTCATCATCTCATAATCTTTATCAGTAATAATCACTTGAGGCACACCTTTTAATGTAACATCCAACAATTTATTGAATAACCAAATAAAAGATTATGTTTTTTCATCACTGAAAAAGGCACATCCAAAAATAATGGTTTGACTGTGATGATTTACTCTTGTAAGTGGAGCAAAAATCATGTCATACTTGTTTGTGTTGTAAATTGTATCAAATACTACAACATCACCAGAAGTATCTTATGATCTCCTTGAAATAGGATCTGCCCAAAAGCATCTCACCAGCCTATTCGCTTCATCAAGCTCGAAGTCAAAAAAAAATGATGGATTTTTTTCTTTTTAGGAAGAAAAAAATTCTACCAAACTTTCTGCATCAAACTCCATTTGTTTCTTTTCCATTTTTTTTCATAATTTTTTATATCATTTTCAATGCAACCAATATTTTCAATACCACCACATCCAATCTCCATGACTCGAATTTGCTGGCATGTAGGTATATTTGCTGCAAATATTTGCTAGTTTAAAGCTCTTTTCACAATCGAAACATTCATATGTGACCTTAGTAAATGTACATTGGTAAGAAATGAAAGAAGATGATTGTGCTCTTCTACAAAAGAACTAACTATCCAATTTGATCATGTTTGTCGCTTCATCAATGATAGATTCGCTTTACAACCTATTGAAATATTTCCTTGATTCCTTTCACATTTTCGTGGTTCCAATTCATTCAACTTTCTTCGATAAAAGTTATATGTTTGGCCTTCTTTATATTGTGACGACCCGGATCTAAAAAGCTAGAGTAAGTGTGGGCGGGTGCAAAGGGCACTGGCAGGCTACCTTACTGGCAGAAATCGGTGTCCAATCCCACATTGCCCGGGTGTGGAAGGGGGTCATGTGGTAATGGTTCAAATGTAAAGTGAGCACTCTCTTAACAACCAAGGCTTTTTCAGAGCGTTTGGCTTCAGAGTTGGAAGAACTCTGGGGTTAAGCGTGCTCCAGTGGGAGCATTCCTAGGATGGGTGACCCCCCTGGGAAGTCTGACAAAAAACTCCATACCGTCTGAACTGCGGTGGCTAAATTGGAAACAATATTGGTTGGAGAGAGAGTGTGGTGTTACATATATAGCAAACAAATTGTTTCTAAATCAACTCATTTGTTATTTTTTTCTTCTTGCTATGGCTCATCTTTGTACTAAATACGCATTCCCATGCATATACATTGTAGAAAGCAAAAGCATCTAAATTTAATTGAAATTACTGTGCAACTTTAGATTTAATTTCATCAGCAATTTGTTGAGTACAAATTTGACTTGAAAAGTTAGCAGACATTTTTATATAGTAAAAGTTGGACTTGTTGCTGCATAATATTAAAGGGAAAAATACTATAAAAATGTGACATATGAGACAAATATTTCACTTTAATACAAAAAATGGAGAAGCTAGATTAAGAATAATCAATTCATAGAAACATCATATAATTTCAAACTTCCACACCTAACCTTTGTTCATGTTTCTATCAAAGTCATACAAAATAATATTTTATTAACAACCAATTATTTGAAGAACAAAGCATAATCTTAACATGAATCACCATATGAATTTCTTAAGCAACATACTACAAAAACTCAACATCAGTTGGCATAGATATTTTCCCATTTACTTAATAAACCAAATAATAATAATTAACATCATAAATATTCCACTTGCCAGGTAAATTCAAGAAAGAAATAGGTTCATACACTCTTACAGCTATTGGATATTAAAAAAAGAAGAAGAAACATATAACAATTATTGGCAGAAGTCACGGAAAATATTATGAGCACCAAAGATTTGTATCATTTATCACTATATAACAGAGAGATCTTCACTGAAAAATCAAAAAGTAAAAATCATACCCAGTTAACGAAGTAATCAAGAAAAGCATAGACTAAACAAATTGTACCCAATTCTGGAAATCAATTTGCCCAATGTTGATACTTCCCAAACAAGATCTTAAGATAAAAAAAAAAAAGAAAACAAATTTGTGTTGGCAAAAGCTTACCGGTATTTTCAACGATCTAATGGGACAAACATACTGAAAGAGGCGAGAGCTTTGAGAAGGGAGGAAAAGCTTCAGGAAGGGAGGAGGTTGTGTCGGCGAAGGAAGACGCCTTTCTTAGCCTTCTTCTCCATATGAGTTTGCAATGGGAGGCGAGAACGGTGAAGCTTTTGGTCTGGTTGAGTTTCGCTTTGTAGAAGAAGAGAAATGTTAGGTCTTGAATTCTCTTAAATTCGTCAAAGAAGAAAGGGGCAAAGCATGATTTTTTTTTTCTAAAGGAAAAGATTAAAAAGTCAAAAGTATCCCCTAATTTTGACTTATTGCCCAAACCCCTTAATTTTGACAAGTTGCCTAGCTTCCCCAAATTTGACATTTCGCCCAGCCAAATAATGGGCAGTTTTGCCCAACTCAACACTTCTGTATACACATGCACACACTAGGTATATGTGCGTGATCTGCACACCTCTTTTGCAAAGTTATTATTTAAATTATACAATTTTTTTTTTAAAAAAAACATAAATTTTTATTTGTTTTGTTATATAATTAGTTTGAGATATATTACATATGATTAATACAAATTATATTTTTTATAACTATTGTACGAACAAAAAATGCAATGCCCATTGTCCCAGTTTAGATGTTTGTTTTGTTTCTGCAGCTACATCAATAAGAGAAAGGTCAGAAGCAAAAGCTGCAACAACTCCAACAATCTATTTTTAAAAAGCATAAAACATATTATAAAAAATTGGTTAGATTTATCTACATATTAAAACTTGAAAATGTGAAATTTGCACCTATTTGAAAATTGAAACTGTAATGAAATTGAAAATGTAAGATTTATGAAAACAAAATAGATAATTAATATAATGTATTTATGATGTATTTTGTTAAACCATTTATGCAATATCAATTCACCGATTATAAAAGAATTACAATTTTTTTTACAAAAAAAATAATTAAAAAACTATCTTGGTGAATGATGTAAATTAACAAGAATAAATAAACCAAAATGATAAAGAATGAAAATGGAAATCAGATGTCATCCGTATCATTTTTCTTTGTTTTTTAAGAATGTTGACAGGTAGAAAAAAAAAACTAAAACCAAACAACCAATTATCAAAACTTCATTGGCAATTCAAATTATATATTAGAGAAATGGAGAGAGAAAATGAAAGAATATTAGTATTATTCCAAATACAGACTCACATGCTATCATAATCCTATAATGAATCAAGACCTCAAAAGAAACCCATCAAAAATCTATACAACCAATAGAATTAAAAAATTAAAACCAAATAAATCAAAACCTAGAAATTGAATATATAAAACAAGTCCTTCAAATAGAAACGAGATTCCAAAACCTGTCTTATAGCCAAAACTCTCAAATCCTCTTAAAGAAAATAGACCATGAGAAATTATCTAATATAAAGAACCATTTCTTAAAAGTAATAGAAATTAATATAGACACTATCAATTTAGAAACGAGCCCAAGTGTTTTTCCTTTCAATATTTCCACTGCCTAAAGTAAGGATTGCAAACCTTCACATTTTGTTTCCAAATTAATATATACTATTTTTGTCTCCATCTTTTTTCCCAAAACCATAAGCATATAAATAAACTAACAATAAGATAGGCTAAGAGCTCACATCCCATTTTTCAAGTTGACATCCAAGCATAGAAAATTAAAATGCTCAAGCCTTTTAACTAACTGGATGGTTGAAGGCTTATCGCATGCTTGCATCCATCATTTCTTATAGATATCAAGACAAACAATAGCAAAACAAAATTCAGCTTATCTAGAAATTTAACAAAATATATGAACTATCTCCTTCCACCACAATATGTTAGAAAGCCCCTTTTCCATGCAGGATATTCAACGCTTTAATTTTCTTGGAGACTTTTGCACTTCCTTTCCAATCTTTGAAACAATAAATCTTGCCAAACTGTCTGCTTCTGTTCATCCATGAATTTTCCAGAGCTAGAAGTTAAATTAAAGCAACAACAATGCTAGCTTTAAATATTAAATGCAAATATTGGCTACAATGTAAATAAAAACCTTTAGGCTATTTTAACAAATTCTTCTGTTTATTTTCACCAATTGACCTGTCATATATCCATCTCTCTCTCTCTCTCTCTCTCTCTCTCTCTCTCTCTATATATATATATATATATATCTATATGTATATATCGAAATTTCTCTCATCAAACACCATTCAAATACAGAGCCAACAAAATCGCAGAGGCATTTACAAAAACCAAAATAAAGTCGGAAATTAGAGCAAAAGAAAGACAAAACTAAAATCTCTTTGATTTTGTTGGCTAACCCATTTGAAATTTATTTTATTAGTGAAATTTCATATCCCGTGGAGGGGAAAAAAAACTTAAGGAAGTAAAACAACCCATTTGAAGTTTCTAGTTTTCAAAAAACGGGTTCTTATTGTAAAATAAAAAAATAATGTTGTTCTTAGAATACAACATGACAACCTCCACGAAGACTTAAACTCATTTTTCCACACATACCTTATTTCTATTCCTTTTTTGCCCATATCTTGCCATGGGAGTGTAATATTCATGCACAGTAGTAGTTTGAGAAGAAAGAAGCTTATGGTCATCATCAAAATAGATTTCAACAGAAATAAAACCAAAACAAAAATCAACAGCACAAGCAATTTTTCATGGGTTTTCATTGGGGGAAGCGCGATCTCTTAACTCTGAAATTTTTTAACATCATTATTTTATCTTGAAATTATTATTTGTTTCTTGTTGCAACAAGTGTTTCTCAGTCTTTGGCTACTGTGGTAGTCTAGTTGGGCTATACTCATCTCGTGTTGAAGATGAACAATCAAAATTGAAGACGAAAGTGAAGTTAGGGCTGACTGGGGTAAAATGCATGTGCTGTGATGTATATATCACTCCCATTTTCCAGCTTTAAAAAAAAATAGAAACAACTTCGTTTTGAACATGGACGATAAAAAAAATGAAAACCATCATTTGCCCCAACCGTCTTTTATAATATATAGGATATATAGGTATACCCAAGATAGTTCTATTTTTATTCCCCATTAGATTATAGATGAAAACTATTTTAGTGGAATACAAGTTCCACAAGCAAGTCATCACCTCATCCCTGTTTTTTTTAATCTATGAAATCCTCTTTCTCTCTCTCTCGTTTCTAGAAGCCTTTCAATCAATCTAAAAAAGAAGTTTAATCTTGACTTTTTGACACAAACCTAAAAAAGCAGCCTTCTAAAGGACCATAAAGTTCATCTGGAATGAGCTCTGTTTCATCCAGGAACATGAAAAATCTCTCAAATTTAGGCCAATCACTTGCCATTTGAGGAAAGAAATTCCTCTTTCTTAATCAAGCACCTTTTCAATCCATCAATTTCTCAAACACTTATTTTATCCAAGAAGCTAAGCGATGGATAAAATATGATGGTTTGAGTGCCTATTTAAATAGATTTTCCTCGCTCACTAAAGACTTTAGAGACCAGCCCACATAAAAGAGACATAGAATTCTATTAATTCATACTTAAAAGTGTTTCAATTTCTTACCCTAGTTGTCATTTTACAACCTTCCCGGATGACCTCTATATGGTTAGAAAGTAGTCTTTATCACTAGGTTACAAGCCATAATACTTCACCTCATGAATTAGGATAACTAAAAAATGTCACTCATTAGAATATGTTGTGAAGTCAGCTCCTCTACCACTTTGAAATTATTTGCCTCTCTTTACTTTACTTTGGATATGAGATTGTGCTGATTTATTTTATTTGTTTGAATCATTGTTCATTTGCACATTTTGTTTAATTCCTCTTTGAGATGTGTACTTTATGTTTTTTTTTCTTTTTCTTTGGTGGTGTTTGTTGTTGTTTTTGCAAGATGTTAGAAGAAGTAGACTTTGAATGCATATGACTTAGTTCTAGATATTAAGAAACCAGAAGGGTGATGAATTCAAGTGTAGCAAATCTAGATGTAACAAATTTAGCTATTTGTGCAAAGCCCAAGTAATCCAAGCATTCGTACAAAGTTTGTGAACAAATTTGACTCCTACCAGTTATATACTAATTTCTACCAGACAAGAGCAATAAAAAATTAAGGGCTTGCTTGTTAATGTTTATGTTATTTTGTTTGTTTTTGCTTTTATTCTAACAATTATTTTTGGAAAAACGAAATTGTCAAATTAAAATACAAAACGATTAACGGTCTACATTTTTCAACTTAACCTATTTATTATTTTTTTGTTTTCACGAACCTATATATTTTAAGTAAACAAATTATTATCACATGATTTAAATAAATAACTAGGAGTTCATGATTATTTTTTTCATACTAGTTCATTTTTAAAAAATATTGGGCCAAGTTTAATTTTAATTAAAATTAAGAGAACAAACAGTAAGTAATTACTGGATTACAACGTATCCATTGCTTCGAATTCAAATTTGATCTCCTTCCATACTTATTAGTTCATTTTTTTTATCATACTAGTTCATATTGATTAGACCTATACGTATATATTTAAATCTTTTGTTGAACTGATTATACATATATTAAAAAAGGAAAAAAAAATTGTTGTTTGGCATTATTGATGATACATTATCAATAGGAGAGATTATTAAGTAGAATAAGCCTACCACATTTAGCAATATGCCAAGAGCATGTCACTTCATTAACATACCGCATGTTCTAACATCTAGCTAATTAAATTCCAAATTAACAATTTGTTTAATTTGGCTGCCAATCAGTTTTCTTAATATTAGCATATCGACACATATAGTTTTTTTAGTAAAATCAAATTATACAGAATTAGGTTTTAAAAAAATAGGTATAATTTTTATAATTTCTATCAATTTTTTTTTTATTTTTTTTAATATTTTCTGTTACATGTTAATTTTTTACAATTTGATTAAAACTTTCATGGAAATTTAGAAAATATTCATTAATTTTTATAGAATTTTAAAAATATTATGAATTTTTATATATAAAATAATATGTTTTCAAATATTAGTACAAGTACAACACGAATATTTTTTTTCAAATTATAATTATTCTTCGTGACATATTTGTACTTTTATACTACTAGGCTAAAAAAGCTTTCTTCGTCAGGCTTACCTAACTCTCTTTATGAACTTCTCTAAAAATTTCAATAGACAGGCAAAAAATATTACACTGGCAAAAATTTCAATAGCTTACTTAGTCGAGTATGTTTATTGGCAAAAAACATTACACTCATGCAACATAATGTGAAGATCATGAAAATAGAAAAGGTGAATCATGAATTGATATTATAGGAAAATATTACACACGTAGAAAAATGGGTATAATAAAAATGCCACAACAAAAATATGAATTTTTTTTTTACAAATTTTGGATCAATAAGGATTGGAGATTAATATAGCCTTTATTTAGTAGATGTTTATGGAATATTATCAAGTAGTAACTCATGTATACATTTTCAAACTCATCCATCAAAAGACAACAATTATGTACAAAGACAACCAATATCATATTCATATCATGACTATCAGAAAAGACAATCACAAGTAATATTAGATTGATATGGTTGGCATATTAATAATTACGTGCAAAATTATCAAAGAGTTATATTTTTTTATCACTATTTCTTTCAATATATTGTTGAAAATAAAGATGAAAAAGAGAAAAAAAATTCAACCACTAAGAAGTTCTATGTGGTATTGAGTTATAATTAAGTAATTATGTATTTCTATTATTATTCTAATTAATGAATAATTCATCACTTAATTGTACTTTTATTACTGTCAATAAGTGATAAATATCTCTTGATAATGAGAAATATGACTTTCACTCAATATTCTTTTAATTTTTTATTGTTAAATTAATAAATCATTTAATAAATAAGCATATTCTAAAATTTGATTAAATTTTTTCATATTTTTTTATAAATTTCCGCCAGTTCTTTTTACTTTTTATCGAAATTGATATTTCTATTTATATTTTCATATTTTTTACATTCGATATTTCTATTGATACTAATATTTTCATTCTTTAAAAAAAATTGATGCAAACAAAATACACAAAATTAAATAAAAAACAAAAATTAAAATCTAATCATGTTATCAAAAATTAGTATAATTTGGCCAATGCAGCAAGGATCGTAATTCTTTTTTTTTATAGAAAATCAAAGGCACATTCCGATATTGAATGAATTGAGCAATAAAGAGATCTTAGGATAAATTTGTTTCAAAATTTGTTTCTACCCTATTGGATACCAATGAAGGGAACCACTATTATTAGATTGATCCATACATTAAATGCATACCTTCTCCTTAATTTGTAAATTGATAGATTGTAACCTCTCTTTTTTTTTTTTTTTTTTTTTCTGATCGATAATATATTACCATTGGTAGCATCAGTCTCAATTTTCAATCTCATTAATTTTGTTTCATTAAACGGCATTTGCAATGCACATGATCTGTATTTTCATATAATTTAAAAGGTAATATATATGTCATCATCTTCTTTCTATTTATAGTTTTTTGCACCATTGCACCTGAATTTTATGTGGATTTGCATTGGATTTCATATTTAGCACCTATGCCCCCAAGAGCTAGTTTCATTGTTGGTCAACACATCCTGTCTCAAATTTTTGTGCAGATTTACAAAGTCTTTTTACAATACTTAAAATAGTATGATTGTCGATTAACACATCTCTAAACTGCAATGACATCGTGGACGAACAACATCATGGATTGATTGGCCTAGCTAGTAGGTTGTTGGAACCGATAAACCAAGCAAGTATCGTAGATAGCGTGCCACTAGAGGTGGACAATAGTTCAATTTCAGTGGTTTTTAGAAAAAAATTCACACCAAACTGTAATGAGGCAGTTTGGTTTGGTCATAAACCAAATCATACATTTTAAACAAACATTTCATGAAACGGTTTGGTTTGTTTATTGAATAGTTTGGAAGTCTGAAAATAATTAAAGAAGAAATATATTGAAATTGATATTATAATATTATTTATATATACTAAAAATATATAATTAACTGGACAATTTGATTTGAGTTAGTTTGATATGAAATCCATTCAAACTGCAAAAAAAACTGCTACAAGCATATTTTCTACACAACAAACCAAACCAAACAATTTTAGCTTTAAAAACATAATCAAACTAAACAGTAATTTTGTTCGGTTTAATAGTTTAATTTGGTTTGTGCCCACTTTTACGAGCGACAGTAGAAAGCAATTAGGATAGTAGTGAGCCATGGTAATCTCATTGAACAGGCCATTTAACAAAGCAAAATTAACAGTATTGAGGTTGGAAATGATATTATCAATGTTTGTTAAGATCATGGGGTATAGTTGTTAAGTATGAAATACAAAGGGACAATTTGTAAATCTGCACAAATCCAGAGGCAATAGTGCAGAAACTTTATAATTAAAAAGAAAATTATGCTAAAATACATATTTTACCTTTCTAATTATGAGAAAATATGGGTGATGCACATGCCACTTAAAAAAGCAAAACTAAATAGTGGAACTGATGCTGCTAATGTTTACTAAATTCAAAAGCATATGTGCTAAATATAAAGCACGGTGAATAATTTATTTCTCTGCATAAAGTTCATAATGCTAAAAAGCATTTTGAATTTTATTAGCTACAAATTAGAAAATGATGCGGCATATTTAACTAAGTGGCATGCACTTATTCATCTGGCATGTTGCTCCGGTAGTAGACCCATCCTACAAAAAACTTTCTCATTTGGACGCAGTGGCAAATTAAAGCTTAGTTTGGTTGCATAAGAAATCAATTTTAGTTATCAATAAGAAATCAGTTAAGCGTTCGGTAGATTACT
>QANX01004074.1:0-32790 GCA_003254975.1 Ochetophila trinervis
GAAAATAGGCGACGCGCGCGTCTCTATTATAAGATAAAAGGCAACACCAGCGTCTCCGATTCTAGGAGAAAAGTCAACGGAAAATCCTAGAAAAGGCGACGCGAGCGTCTCCGTTTGTAGGAGAAAAGGCGACACCAGCGTCTCCGATTCTAGGAGAAAAGGCGACGCGAGCGTCTCCGATTGTAGGAGAAAAGGCGACGTCAGTGGCTCCGATTCTAGGAGAAAAGGCGACGCGAGCGTCTCCGATTCTAGGAGAAAAGGCGACGCGAGCGTCTCCGATTCTAGGAGAACAGGCGACGCCAGCGTCTCCGATTCTAGGAGAAAAGGCGACGCGAGCGTCTCCGATTCTAGGCCAAAAGTGCGCGTAAACAATGAGAAACGGAGACACTTGCGTCGCCGATTTGATGAAGATACTGCGATACTTTCGTCGCGAATGTATAACCGTTATCAGCGACGCTGAGCGTCGCCTTAATTCTTATTTTACGGCGACGCACTTTAGACGTCGCGAATGTTTTTTTACTTTCGGCGACTCCCCTTTCCGCGACACATGAATTTACGTCGCCGTTTACAACTAGCGACGCTAGTTTTGCGTCGCCTATTAGGGTTTTTGGCGTAGTGTGATTAGCTATATATATATAAACTATGGAGTGATTTTTACTTTGGTTACTATATATATTTCATATCATTTAGGCCATGATGTTTCTAAGAAAGAATCTAGAGATAATTACATTTTCATATTTTTAATTTATAGAGTTTTGTAATTTAAACACTTAACTTTTAGAATGAATGATTTAGGCTCTTAATTTTTTAATTTATTGCAGATTAGTCCAATTAGATCTATTTGATCAAACAACTGGTATCTATCCACAAGTTTGTTCATTTTTATAATGAAATTGAAAGCAACAGAATTTGTAAGAAAAAAGAAGAAAGCTAGCGCGTGAATAAAATTGTTTCCAGACGGACTCTAATACCACTACTCGATTAAATTATTTTATGCCTATTTTGTTCAAACTTTCCGATTCAATATATAAAGCCTCATGAGAGATTAAATATAATTCCTTGTACTTGTAACTAAAATTAGATTTTAGGTAACTCCTCAACTCCTATAAATTAAGGGTTAATGAACTACATAGAAAATGTTACTAATTTATTTTAACTTGGACAAGTTTTTGGGATAAATGCACTTTAGTACTTTGTAGTTTGCTAAACTTTCACATTAGGCCTTCAAGTTTTAAATGTATCACATTAAGCCTCAAATTTACATTTTATGTCACATAAAAGATAAAGAAAGGAAGAGAAAAAAAAAAAAGGAAAAAATGGGTAAGGTGAAGAGAACAAAAAAATAAAGAGAAAGAGAGAGACAAAAAAATATTTAATAGATAGTGAGGGAGAAAGAGGAGAGAGAGGGAGAAAAATACAGAGGAGAGAGAAAGAGATTTGAAAAAATAAAAGGTTAAATGCACTTTAGTACTCTGCAGTTTGCTAAACTTTCATATTAGGCCTTTAAGTTTCAAATGTATAACATTAAGCCTCAAATTTATATTTTATGTCACATTAGGCCTTCAAAATTCAAGTATATCACATTAAGCCTTAAATTTACATTTTATGTCATATTAGGCTTTCAAATTTCAAGTGTATTACATTAATTTTTCAATTTATATTTTATGCCATAATAAATAATTAATGTACTTTAAAACCTTCTAGAATTTATTTATTTTTAAATAAAAAGCACTACAATTAATTTTATCATTTAATACTTTCTACTTTGTAAAAAATTATTTTTTATTCCTCCAAAAAAAATTATTCATCCTAACTAAAAAAAAAATCATGATGAAAAAAAATAAGATTAAATAAATTTTCATGATAATTTTTTTAACAATTTAGGATAAAAAAAAATATCATGATGAAAAATATATAGGATAAAAAAATTCATGATAATTGTTTTTTATTAATTTAGGATGAAATAAAAAGTTTTAGATGAAAAGAAAAGTAGATGATTTTTTATTTATATTATTGAAAATTGGCAAAAAAATGTAAATTAGAGGCTCAATGTAATACACTTGAAATTTAAAGGCCTAATGTGATATAAAATGTAAATTGAAGGCTTCATATGATACACTTGAATTTTGAAGGCCTAATGTGGCATAAAATGTAAATTTGAGGTTTAATGTGATACATTTGAAACTTGAAGGCCTAATGTGAAAGTTTAACAAACTACAGGGTACTAAAATGCATTTATTCCAAAAATAAAAGAAAAAAAAAATTATTTAAAAGAGAGTGAGAGAGAATGAGAGGAGAGAAAGAGAAAAAATAAAATAGGAGAACAAATATGGAAGATAGATAATGAAATTTGAAAAAATAAAAAAATATTTTAATTTTATTTAAAAGTATTTTAGTCTTTAATTTCTTACCATGTACAAAAAAAAAATAATTATGGGCTGTTAAATTTTAAAGATAATTTTTAAAATATACAGAATCATAGAGAATGACGTGATATTATACTAAATATGAAAATGGGCTTCTGAAATTTACTTACTTTTTTATATACAATTTAAGAATTTAAAATATTTATATTCTTCTTTATATTTTTTAAATAATGTTAGAGATATTTTTACCTACAATTTATTTTTTCTTCATTTTTTTAACAATTTAATAATTTTTTTAATGATATTTTAATTTTTTAATACATTTTTTTTATATCTAACATATTTTTTTTAAAAGATGAAAAAAATAATTTAATTTTTTTTTCTTCTTACATACAATTTTTTAAAATTCTTTCTTTTTTAAAATAATGTTAGATTTTTTTTTTTTTATATACAATTTTCTTTTCTTTTTTTTTCAGAAATTTTACCAACTTTTTTTTTTAAGTTCTTTATTTAAAGTTCTTTAAAGTTCATTTTTCTTTATATACATTTTTTTTATATCTAATATAATTTTTTCTTAAAAAGCCTCGAGGAACATATTAAATTGGTAAATAAAAAGTAAAGATCTAAAGTGTGAAAGTTTTATCACATTTTTTTTAAATAATATTAAAAATATTTTTTTATATCTAATATTTTTTTTATAAAAAAAAAAAGCCTCAGGAACATGTTAAATTATTAAATAAATAAAAAAGATCTAAAAGTGTGAAAGTTTTATCACATATATAGTTTTTTCTTTTTTTTAAATTATATTAGAAATATAAAGTTATACAATTATTTTGAATGGTTATTTAGGAGAGAAAAAGAGTAAAGATCCACCTTTTTGGCCCATAAACTATTATAGAATATCAATGACTTTGATAACATTTGTAACGGCCTACTGGCCTATTGAGTTTTTTCCAAAATTGCTAGTCAAGTTGTTTATAAAGTCTTAAGCC
The DNA here is from genome assembly GCA_003254975.1 of Ochetophila trinervis. NCBI lineage: Eukaryota > Viridiplantae > Streptophyta > Magnoliopsida > Rosales > Rhamnaceae > Ochetophila > Ochetophila trinervis. Next base: position 3,359 of record QANX01004074.1, read on the forward strand.
CATATTTATATGCCGTGTTATGACATTGTTTATAACCAATAATTAATATTATAATTTCTTTCATTTATTATTTTATAATTTAAGTTCATCTCATTTAATTTTTTAAAGAGTTATTTAGGGAAATATATTTTCTAAACTATTAGTTAAAAAAAACTTTTATATGAGTGATGGGTTTCAAAAGCCATTCATCAACGAACAACTAATAATATTCATGTAAGATCCACATATTTAATTTTATCGTTACATATAATACTTTCTCATCAATTATATGAACTTTTAAATTATGGAAATAATTATACTTTTTTCACAAATTTTGTTTTTATCAATTTTAAAATTTAGAAGACTATTCTATGTTTTATTTGTATTTTTTGTTTGGTCATCTATGCTCATTTGTTTGGAGTTGATTATTGAAATGTAAAAATATATATATTGTTAGTCAAATTCAGATGCCTTCAGTTATAAATTCAAGTTTGTATATATTTTTTTTGTCCATACTGTTAGCTTTTTAGTTTTAATAAAATACTAAGCCAAAAGTATGCACACAAAAAAAATTTAAGCCAATAGTATAATGTTTTAATTTTGTCACTAAAAGATATTGTTGTAGGCAATTTTTGGTTCACTCTTTGCTTCACGAATTGAAAGCTCTTAGGCCTACAAAATGAAGAGAAATCAGTTAGAAGAGCGCTGGCAAAGTGGTCAACATTTCTCCTCCGATGCTAAAGTTAGATGGTGTCATCAAAGAATCTTCTCAATCATTTCTCCAAGCTAGCAATGTAAAAAAGAAAGCGGAAAATGAAGGAAAAAATGGGAAAGCCCCCAGGTAGTGTTTGCACGGGTAGGATAAAAGAACGGAAAATGAAAAAGTGAGAGGGAGAGGGAGATAATTAATTTCGGCTGCAATTCCTAAGTTGGCTCCAAAAGATCCCCACTTTTTTTTTGTTATTTTTGCATATATATTGAAGATTAAGGGTGGGGATTCTAGGGTTTGGCTTCACCTCTTCAATCTAGTGACACATGGTGTTAGCTACTTTTTCTTTTTCTTATGCCATCTTGCTGTTTATCATAGGGGAACTAAGCCTCTATAGCTTTCATCAATGGTTGCCCAGTTGATCACTTCATAGCCATCTACTTGGGCTTCACTTTGATCACTAGGATCACTCCTTAAGGCTATAAACCCATTGGTAGAAGCTCCCACAAAAGAGCTTATAAAATTTGATTTAATTACAGATTAAATCAACTTTCTTGACGCATCCATTTTTGTTGTTGAGGCTTGTTATTGATCAAGGCCCAATGGTAGATTGACAAGTCCTCTGTACCCCTAGCCACATGGTTGCTTGACGCGGCACCCCAAATTTTTAAAATTCAAATTTGATTCTCCCTCGGTTAGTATCCACTTTGTACAACATCCTAGGAAAAGATGAAGGGGCGTAGGCTACCATTAATTGTCCATTCCCTACAATTCTCTCTGCCTAGTGCCGACTTTCATTCTTCTGAATATTTTTTTTGTACTCGGTTTTCATTTGTAAAGGATAGAAAGAAAGACCTCGAACCTTTTAGGTGAGTCTTCTAGTATACTTGTGTCTTCTCGGTGATTTCTCATTTTCTTTTCCTTTCTCATCAAACTCTCATTTTCCCATTATACCTTGTCATCTTTCAACTTTCACTTTTCATTTTTCATCATTTTTTTGTAGATCCGGTTTTTTCCAGATTTTTTTAGGGGGAAAGAAGTTTCTAGGAGGCGACTTTTGGGTTTTGAGGAGCTATCTGTGCGGAGAAGAGAGGGGAAGGCCCTAAGGTTTCTTGGTGACTTTTCATTGTCTGCCCAAGTCCTTGACTCTTCTGTTGTTTAATGCAACCTCTTTATGTTATTTTTTTAATTGTATGTGTCGGGTTCGATTGAGGTTGATGATATGTGATGCTTTGGTGGTTTGAACTAAATTGTTGACTTATTTTTTTTTTTTTGGAAATCAGAATGGTGAAAGGCTTTAAGAACAGTCAACCTTTATTACTCACCTCCTATTCCTTTTTTTTTTTTTTTTTTTTAAACTTGGCCTCAAGTAACAGGGGGAAAGGTTGAGGGACACACGAGCCTTTTATTTTATACTCTATTTTGTCCGAAAACAATGAAGCGTGGATACTTGGTGTTTCCGAGTGTGTGAATGGGCATAGTTGAGAAGGATTTCGTAGGATGCATGTGTATATATCCAGTTTAGTAAAAACACCATTCAACATATATTTTTTATCTTCAAGAAATTTATGTAACGAAAAACCTATATTAACCTTGTAACGTGGTTTGTGCACGTAATGTGGTTTTGCACTCTTTTGGGACTCAATTTTGCATCTATTTTCGTTCTCTTGATCCGAAGGTATGATCCGTTTCTTCCCTATCTTTTTCTATAGTTGTGCGAACTGTATGTATTTGATTAGGAAAAGTTCTGATGTGTGACTGCATGCTGACTTGTCATCATGGTCTTATTGTTAGATGGAAATTTGTGTAAATGTGTCACCCATTTGGTTATTGGCTGGGGGATTAGCTGAGTGTTTCCTTGATGAGGTTGTTACCGGGACCTGGGTGCAAACCCCGAACCTGAGTGGACTCTCGGATATGGGAGGACTCTTGGATCAAAGTGGCGACATTTTGTGTAGTTTGTGCATTGGTTCTAGGATCTAGTAGTCTTTTAGAACGTCATTATACATGATGAGGGTGTTTCTTGTGTCTTTTTGTGTCCCAATTCTTTTTCTTTGGAAATGAGAATGATATCGACTTGATAGTAAGTTTATATTATGTCTTAGATGTTTGGTGCTTCACCGAGCGACAATGGTAGTCTTAGTTGTTTTCCCCCTAATCTTGTTTCCCTTAGCTATCGAACCTCCACTGACCCTGCGCCAAAGTATTTTTGGCTAGGCATTTATGGATTTAAAGATTCAGTTGGTCCCCAAGCAGAGATTCATGCAGCTCCTACGGTGGTGGAGGTTTCTAACTTTTCAAAGTTTAAGGGTGGAGATGCTTCAAGAGCTAAAGAATCTGAAGCCTTCTTCAAGTATTTGGTTTCCGATGCTGAGCCTCCTAAGGAGTGAAGGAGATGAAAAGTTATAGCTCTGAGATTCTTAGAGCTTTGACTCTGTTAAGTCTAGCATTTCTGAAGCTGACTTGGATTGGTTGAGGGCAGAATAATCAGTTCATGATCAGGTCAATTTATGAGTTCTTGATGAAAGTGAGATGCCTAGCTCACCTCTTGCCAGTGAAGTTTCTCTAGACCAATGGTTCTTCAAGTGTGGACTCAGGCTCCTGCTTGCATCCTTTGTTTGTAGCCTGTTCCATACTATTCGGTTGAGCCCCTTACAGATCAACATTAACGAGTGGAAAAGGAACTTCTACTGCTTCGTGTTGTGGCGGGAACATTTCAACACTGACCCTAAGCCTTCATAAATTCAAGCCTGTTTCGAGGTCAGATTGGCTTCCAAGAAGATCAAATCTTATTGTTACTATCCTCGTTAGAAGAAGTTTCTTCAGAAGCTTCATGAAATCACAAACTGGTAGAGGGAGTGAATTTTTTCCGGAGGTAATTGGGAGAGAGGTGACACTGAAATCATAGATGAGCTTTCAGTTCCCTGTCAATTTGGTGGGTACAACTACTGGTGGAGCTCATCTGCTCTTTATCTGGATACATCTAGCTGCTCTAAGGTTTCCCAAATTTTTAGCCTCGATATAACTGTTAGGGATTCTAAGATGCTATTAGAGAGAGATAGACTAGCTAGTGGGTATCGGTCATCTTTCCTCCCTTGTCATTTGCATTTGTTATTTTCTAAGTATCTAACTGTTTCTCCACTGGTTTTTCTCTTGCATGAATGTCTCAACCATCCGAGGGTGAGTTTTTGAAAAATCTTCCAAGTCAGCTTTCGAGGGAAATACCTGACCTGAACTGGGTCCACAAGTCGGCCAAAACCAACTCCAGCTCAACTACGTGCACCTCTGTGTCCGCCTTTGTTCTTGATAGTTCTCCTCTTGCTCTAAGGATGATCATAGCCAGATAGCTGAATGGTGCTCCTTTCCAGTCCCAGCCTAGGTCAAGAAAGGACTCGACTTCCAAAACAAGGGCAAACATTCAACCTCAGAGGGGGAATGACTCTTCCCCGACGCTAGCAGAGGGTGAGAAGGCTAGGCCGCCTGGCCACTTGACTAAGTTGGTCAGCCTGTTGTCTAGAGAGGTCCCATCTGTTGAGGACAAGTGCTACTCTGGCATCTCAGCCTCCTCACTTACTGACGAGGCTTCTTGCCAGGCCATTTTGGTGAGCATTTCTGTTTTCTGGTTTTCGGTCCTTTACTACATACATCATGAACTTACTTATTTGTTTTGTTTTTTGTATATGTGGCTTTCTCGATCTTTAAACTTCTGAATTAGTTGGGTCATCAAGGGAGAAGATCATCAATGCTGAAGCCTGTCTGAAGGAAATCGAAAAGGAGTTTGAAGATGCCAGGAGGTCTATGGTAGAGTTCGAAAGGGCCATGGAGAATAAATACTTTGATCTTAAGCAGAAAGATGCTGAACTCAAGAAGAAAAACCAATTCTTGGTCTCAACTACCACCGACCTGAAAAATAGCTCAGAGGAGCCATGATAGAGGCTGAAGAGCTGAGGACGAAGCTGGAGGAGATAAAGAGAAATCTCTAGCTGAAAGAGGACAAACTCTTGAGATTTGTTGATGAGTGCTAAGTGTTGTTGACCAAGGCTCTCAAGTAGTTTGAGGATGGTCATAACTCTGCCTATCAAGCTATTAAGGCCAAGTTCCCTCACTTGGACTAGAGCTACTAGACCTATCCACAGACCATGACTTAGCTCGACCACCTCAGGATCCTCATTTTGCTAGTTCGGTTGGCCCAACTCTCGACTCTGGTTTTGCAAGTCCACCTCATTCGGCACCTTGATTATAGACTTTTACTTGTAAATGTAAACACATGTCTCTTATTTTTCTTTTGATATTATATTTAGAACTTATTTTGGAATGTTAAGGTCTATGTCAATTTTTGAATGAACACTTCTACTACTGTAATTACTTGTCGTACAATTCCAAACTCTATTTTAGAAATATGAACTTGCAAAACTTTTCTCGAATTAAAATTAAAATTTGAACATGTTTTGGGTTAATTCTGGTACCCTACTATCTCCCTACTCTTTTTTGTTTTCCTTTGTTGAGAAAACATGCAATAGCTACTGTGTGTGAGGCAATACTTGGCTGCTGGTTGACCTCGGAAACATTAAACCTAGATCACTAAGCTCTTGAGAGAACTCGAACTCAGCTCATGTAATGTTAAGCTCCTAAGGCCTTCCTAGGGAGCATTTAGTTGCTGGGGGCATTTAGGCCCTTGTTAAATTTGAGCCCAGTTTATGGAGCGTGCCCAGCCCTTGGTCGAATATGAGCTCAGCTCAGAAAGCATTTAGTATTTTCATGGGTTGGAAATAAAAGTTCACACATACTTTTTTGTAAAAGAAAATTTCATTTTCTTGATAATCATAGAGTATTTACAAGCAAATGTTATTCACAATGCGTTACTAAAAGGAAATTTTCAAATACTCAACGTTCCAAGGATGAGTGAGTGTTTCTCCGTATGCTCTTTCCAATTAGTATGTCTCGAGTCGGTGCACTTTCTTCACTCGATATGGACCTTCCCAGATTGGTCCCAGTGTGTCAGCTCCGTGTCCTTTTGTATTCAACGTAACCTTTCTTAACACCAAATCTCCCGATCTGAACATCCTTTTGTGTAACTTACAAGTTGTAGTAACAAAATGATTGCTGTTAGTAGGCAGTCGCTCGCATTTGAGCCATATCTTTCTCGATTAGATGCAAACTAAGTCGTATGTGCTCCCCATTCTCTTCCAGCTTGGAAAAGTTCAGTCCAAAGGTTAGGTACCCCTATCTCAACTGGAATGACAGCCTCAGCTCCAAAGGCCTAAGGAAAAATGTGTTTCTCCAGTTCCAGTTCTTAGGGTACTTCGATAAACCTAAAGAATGCTAGGGAGTTTGTCAACCCAAGCTCGTTGATGCTAATCCAAACTAGTCTTTTAGGTTGTTCTTGATGATTTTGTTGGTAGCTTTGACTTGACCATTGACTTATGGATGAAAAATGAAAGAGAATGCTGCCTTAATTCATAAGTTTGAGCACATCTCCCAGTAATTCTTGTTATCAAATTGTCTTCAATTGTCTGTGACTATAGTGTGAGGTATTCCAAATCAGCATATTATCCAAATAAAGCTTGAGGTTTTAGCTCTAGTGATTTTCGATAAAGGTTCAGCTTTTACCCACTTGGTGAAATAATCAATAGCCACTATTGTATATTTTGCCTGACCTCATCTTTTTGGAAGTGGAATTATAGTTGGCCAGTAGTACCATTGTCGAATTATCTTGTGTGCCAATGAACGGCTCCCAGCATGGTTCATACAAACTCCTTCATGAACTTCTTTCAAGAGATAGTCTACTTCCGCTTCTCCCAAGCATCTCTGGTAAGGCAATGAAAAGCCTATTTTATACAATAATCCATTTATTAGAGTATAATATGGTGCTTTATATTTAAACTTTCTAGCCTCCAATTTGTCTTCGGGCAAAGTTCCGTCCATCAAGAACTTGATGATGGGATTTCTCTAGCCTGGTCTCTCTTCGATCTGATTCATTTCTTCCTCATTTTCTAATAAGCTGGGCCGCTTCAGTAGCTGATGTTAATTTGGTAAGTAAATCGGCATTTAAGTTTTTAGCCCTCGATATTTAAGTGATGTACTTCGAGTCAACCTGCTTCAAACCCTTTGAGAAGCTCCTTAACCATTTCCAAATAGCTAATCATGTTCACTCATTTCGTTTTGTACTTCGAGTCAACCTGCTTCGCCAACAATTGAGAGTCATTATGGATGTGCAACTTCCAAGCTCCCATTGACCTTGCCATTTTGAGTCTTACAATTAGCACCTTGTACTCTACTTCATTATTTTATGCCTTAAACCCAAATTTGAATGCATACTCCAATTTGACTTGATCAAGTACTAGTGTGGTCAGGATTAGTCCATGTCTGCTTTTTTGTTCATTGAATAATCCATCCATATGCAAAGTCAAAAGTGATACTCATTAGGTATTACTTGTTTCATTGTCAACATCCTGGATGGTGATTTTTTCTCTTCAAGAGCTGTTAAATTCGGCAATAAAATCATCTATTGATTGAGCTTTTATTGTTATGTGGGGCTTATATGATATCTCATACCTCATCTCCGCCTGGACCATAGCTTTGCTGACTTAGTAAACCAGAAGCTAAGCCATATTTTCTTCTCGTATGAGGGCTGCACTTACCGCCGTTTCAGACATGGCTAGGCATACGAACACCATCTCCCTATAGATGGGCTTAGATAGTAATGGTGGTGTGCTTAGGTATTTTTTGAGCTAGGTGAAGGTATCCTCACACTCCTCTATCTAGATAAAATCCTTGGCTCCTTTAAAAATCTTGAAGAACAGTAAATATTTGTTGGTAGCTCTGAAAACGAATCGATTAAGGGCCGATATCCTTCCTGTGAACCTCTAAACATCTTTCACCTTGCAATGGGAGGTCATCTCCATTATTGCTCTGATTTTTTTGGGGTTGACCTCACTTTCTTGCTGGTTCACCATGAAGTCCAAAAACTTTCTTGAGGACACTCCGAAAGCACACTTTACTAGGTTATGCATCATCTGATGCTTTCTGAAGATACTAAACATATCGTTTAGGTGGGCCAAGTGCTTGGCTACCATAACATTCTTCTCTAAAATATTGTCCACATACACCTCCATTGTCTTTCCAATTTGTTTAGAAAACATCTTGTTCATCAACCTCTAATAGGTGGCTCCATAATTCTTGAGCCCAAAGAGTATCACTTTGTAACAATTTAATCCAAGATTGGTGATGAAAAGGTATTTTCCTAGTCATCAGGATGCATTCTGATCTGGTTGTACTTTGAGAATGCATCACAGAAGCTGTTTAATTCATTTTCTACCATTGAGCGCAAAAACTAATCAATCTTCAGCAATTGGAAACAGTTTTTAAGGCATGCTTTGTTAAGGTCCATGAAGTCTACGCACACTCTTCATTCTCTGTTACTTTTCTTGATAAGCACCATGTTTTTCATCTAAGTGGGGTACAACAATTCCTTGATAAGTCCTGCCTTCAAAAGTTTCTCTACCTCTGTATTGATCGCTTCGTATATCTCGGGATTGAAAGTTCTCATTTCTGCTTGATTGGCCTGAAATTGGGATCAAAATCACTTCGAGGTCGATTCCATGCATGTCTTAATGGGACCAAGCGAAAACATCTGAATTATCTCTCAGAACTCCACAAGAGGTTCCTTCAGCTCCAACAGAAGCTTTGTACCAATTCTTGTACTCTTTGTTGGGCCATTTGGGTTTAGCTGGATGTCAGAGAGTTCCTCCACTAGTTTTCCTTGCAGCATTCCCTATCTTTTATCCTCCATGTCTTTCCCTCGAAACTCCTCTTCAGTCACCTCAACCTCCATCATCAATGAACCTGCAATCGCCTCTCTCATTCATCTTTAAAAGTCCGTGTGGCGTTCTCTTTATTTTCTTTTGAAGGTGCAATGAAGTAGTTTTTCTGAAAGGTGGCTCGAAGCATTTCCCCTTGGAGAAAGGCTTTCGCCTCTATGATATCCTCCTAGGATTTGGACTCCAAGCTGGTTCGGAGCATTTATGCTTGAAGATCAACGCCAAAATAAGGTGATTGAGTTCCTTGTGCTGCAGCTTGGGACATTTATGCTTGAAGTTCAAGAAGATGGGTAATATTTCTGAATGTGTATGCTTGTCATGAAGAGCTATAGCATAACACTGTCTGGATTCATATTGATCTCCACGTACTTAGCCGATGCCTCCACTTTTGGTCGAGAACTTGATCATCAGATGATAGGTCGATGTAGCTACTCGTAATGCGTTAAGAGTCGGTTTTCCTAAAATAGCATTATAGGCAGATGGTGACTTAATCGCAAGAAAGTTCACCAGAACCGTGAATCTATTGGGAGCTTCGCCCATGGTGAGTGGGAGCTCAATGAATATTTCGGGGAATACAGTCTCTCCAACAAACTGCATGATGTCATTTCTCATTCTTTGCATATTCCTTCCTTGAACGATTCAACTCACCCATAACTCTAGGGCCGCTCATAATCATTCTCACATTTTTTGAAGATATTCTCTAGCTACAATGATGTCGAAAGCGCATATCCTCTTATGATGTCCTCCCATCTTGGCAGAGCTGGGGTATAAGGTTCATGAGCTTTTGCCATAAATTCCTTCAATTATTTTCTTTGACTTAGAGCCTCAATCTTGTCTTCTAGCTCTAAACGCTCCTCCGTCATGTGTCCATAGTCTTTATGGTAGCTGCAATATTTTCTCTTATTCTTGAATTTGAATGGCACCAGTATTAGAGTTGATTTTTTTAATAGATTATTCCCTTCGATTTGCATTAACACCTCATAACGAGTTGCATTGAAAGGGGATAACTTCTCAAACTTGCTCCTGGGAGGCAAAGTCCCTATTTCATCTCCTCGTATGAATAATGTTGCCTTGAGGGCATTCTTCTAATTCTTCCTAAAGTCAGGTCTTACGCCACTTACTCCCATGTTTAGGTTCCTTTTGGACTGGATGATCTCTTCCATGAAGATGTGCTTCTAGGCCTCCACTAATATCTCTGAAAAATGTTTGGGTAAGTTCTGGGCTATCGTGCGTATGAAGTCTTCGTCGCACACCCCATCTTTCATGGCCTAGACATTGGTGCAACCCTCTATCTGTATCATCATGTTCATGAACCTCTGGATGTAAGCCTTTAAAGACTTATTTCCCATTGCACCACCGACAACAAGTGGTATGTGGCTTCTTTATTGGTCGAGCTCATATGAACTGTGCCATGAAGGCATTCGCTAGCTGGGTAATTGAATTGATTGACATAGGCTATAAGCTGGTGAACTAGGTCTACGCCACCTCTTCAAATGTTAAAAGTAAGGCTCGACACATGATGACATCTTCGACTGTTACAAACTATGTCCATAGTGTTCTGCTGGATCAGTTTTGCCCTCATACAGCTCTAGGTTTGTTTTTCCTAGCCCGGGGGCACAGGGGTATGGTGGTGGATCAAGAGCCTGATAGCCTTTGGAAGCTTGATGCCTAGGTTAGTCGTAAAGCCTCACATTCTCTTTCTCTTCTAGCTTTCTTTTCTTCTCGACTTCGATCATCTGTCTCTCTTCAGCTTCAATTCTTTGTCTCTTATTGTTCTCAAGCCTTCACATTTCATCAACTAGGATGCGCATTCTTTCTTCTTCCAACTCGCTTCCTACACTTAGCTTGAGATTGTGAACATTTTTGCTCTTACATACCCACATTTTCGCGTTGAGAGAAGCTCTAAAATTGCTCAGGTCCAGGCCATCATTGAGTGAGGAGAAAGCATCACTCACTGATCTCATCCATGAGCTACCTCGATCATCCTCAGTTTGCCGACGCATCACAGATGCATAGTTCCCATTTCTTCTAGTTTTGCCCGATGGTGGCCTCAGACATGCCCTTGACAGAGTCGTGGAGAGTCTATTGAAGCTAGACTTCTCCTGGTTGGAGAGTTGGGTTAATGGTGGTTTTGTTGATTACGTTCAAGCAAATTGAGGATATGGTCCATATGATTCTCTAAGTTGACAATCGGTCTCACACCGAGCATAATGCTACCCATATTTCACTGCATCTCTGAGCTAGGGGTAGCTGTTGCAAATGTAGTACTATTGGTTCAGCTACAGAGGTAGAAATTTCTCGGTGTCAAACGGAGCTAGTTCCCATAGGCTGTTTGCCTCTAGCTCTTTTGTTGGAGGGCTTAGCTCTTTCCAAAGTGCATTGTTGCTCTAGCTAAGTGTCCCAAATTCTTTAATGTCCTTTTACCAGTTAGTGCAAGTCAACAACATGCTCCTCCAGAGTTAAAGGAGCTAAAAACCAACGCCTCCTCCAACGGCTAAAACTTAGCGACAGTCACCTATGAAGATGTAGGTTTTTCCGGAGCTGGAATTAGGTAACTTCTCCTGAAGCTGAGTTTCAACAACAGTATCTTCTGAGGTTCAGGTCATTTCGAAGCTGGAATTAGGCAACTCCTCTAGGAGCTAAATTTCAGCAACAATCTTTTCTATTGTGTTGTTACCTATTTTAAAAAATTTTCTTTTGCTTTGCCCATATGTTTTTTCTTTTCTACCAAACAATAGTCGAATAATATTGAAACAAAGGAAAAACTGATCTTTCGAAAAACAATGTCCAAATAATAACTTAGAAAGCCATACACAACTCAAAATATGAAGCCACGGGGAACACTCTCCCAACACGTCACAAAATCTAAAAAGCCATGTTTTCCTTACAAAAACCAAATAACAATAAAATACAGTTAACTTATCAAATAAGAAAAACTGAACAAAGACTAATCATCCTAGAGAGCCTCCAAAACCCATGAAGCTCAAAATTAGAAAAAACATCTAGCACAACATCAATATCAAAGAAAAAATTCATGAAGATGAAAACAAAGAAGAAATTGATTTGGGTAGACGGCGCCAAGATGTTGTAGGCAATTTTTGGTTCACTCTTTGCTTCACGGATTGAAAGCTCTTAGGCTTGCAAAATGAGGAAAATCGGTTAGAACGGTGTCGACGGGGTGGCCGACATTCCTCATCGGATGCTGAAGCCATATGGTGTTATCAAATAATCATCTTAATCATTTCTTCAAGCTAGCAATGTAATGAAGAAAATGGAAAATGAAAAAAAAATGGGGAAGCCCCCTAGTGGTGTGTGCACGGTTAGAAAAATAACACAGTGAGAGGAAGAAAGAAGTCGAGAGAGATGAAAGGGAGAAAATTAATTCGACTGCAATCCTTAAATAGGCTCCTAAAGATCCCCACATTTGTTGTTATTTTTGCTTATATGTTGAAGATTAAGGGTGAAGATTCTAGGATTTTGGCTTCACCCTCTTGATCTAGTGACACATGGCGTTAGCCCTTTTTTCTTTCTCTTGTGCCATTTTGCAATTTATCATAGAGGAACTAGTCCTCTTGTAGCTTTCATCAATGGTGGCCCAATTGATTATTTCATAGCCATCTACTTGTTGGCTTCACTTTGATCAGTAGGATCGGGCTTTAGGGTTGTAAACCCATTGGTATAAGCTCCTACAACATATATTATTTAATGCCACACCTAAGATCGACTTGTTCAGTTGTTCTATCAGTATAGTCAACTTCTTTTTTTTTTGATGAACCATAATATGCATTAAGAAGCCCAAAAAAGCCCGAAGGCAAACACACTTTAGAGAAAAGTGTGAAGCTTCTCTTCTAAGCATATAACATTGATACAAGGATGCAACAGTTCATAAGATAAATCAAAACAACATAAGGAAGTCTTAAACTTAAAAGTGAGTTTCACAGTGGCATCTACAAGTCTGTTAGTGTCGCGGTTAGTCCAGAGTAAAGTACAATCATCTCTTTGAAACCGTTCTTTCACCAGAAGAAAATCAATTATGGTGTGCCAGATGTTTGGCTTTTAAATCGCTAGTATTTGGTTAACAATTCGTTTGGGCGTTGCATCTCCACTCAACAGATCCCCAAGCCTTCGATGAAGCAATATATGTGGCCCAAACCAGAGTCTTGATCTCGGCCTCTTCAGGGCTCATTGAGTAAACCAAGGCCGATTGCAAAAGGATGAGTTTGCCTCCATGATTACTGGCAACAAGAGCCATGCCTCTTGAGTCTCTATCCACTGCAACATCTACATGCACAGTTATTGTCCCCGGTCCTGCTAATTGCTAGAAGTATCAATCTTTAAGTAGCCATGTAAGGCTTAATTTACATCAAACAAAATCTAGAAAAAGTGTAACATATAATCATATATGCATATACATATAGAAATTTCGATTTTCTTTTCCACTAATAATTTAGATTGAGCACTCTTCTAAAAGTGTCACATTAAAATATAGTTATCTATAGCTTGCTAGCTAGCTAGGCAGAGTACCATGCTATATATATGTGACAATTAAGTTCTGATTCTTTTCCTCATCCAGGATATACTTATAATAAAAGTAGTTTTTAAAATTTTTGAAAAAGGATTTGGACAAGGAATTGATGAAGGGCCTTCATGCAAGTACAGTTTATTCAGCTATCACTGATACCAAAATGTGTGTGAATCTGCATGTAAAATGACTTTCTGTGTGATTAATTCGTGCTCAAAACACAAAAAACAAAAAAAACGCACAATAATGCTTTCAGAATGAAGCCCAACACGCAGATAGGCACAAAAACAGATTCTGAAATCATACAAAATGGTTTTATTTCTATGTTTCTTTTACTAGCTAGCCACTACTGAATGTGATTTGAGTTCCTTCATTTATCAAAGTTGATTTTCCGTATAAAAGGAGGGACAAAAAGCACTTAACAATCTTACAGACCAATTAATCAAATAAAAAAAGATCATATTTATGAGGAACACAATGAGGGTTATCATCTGTATGTGGGAGCACGAATTTTTCATAGAGGTGGGGTTTCAAGAACCTGTTATTGAAATCAAAAGGAAGATAGAACAGCTTTTGGGTGTCGCCATTGCTGCACAAAGTCTCTCAGTGTCTGGTATTGAGTTACTAGATGGACTGGACATGGAAGATTATCCAATTGTCACTGAAGGTACTAAAATTGACCTGACCATCACAAACCGATATTGTTCCTGCAAAACCCAGATCGTTGTAAAAGTCTCAGCAAGACAGCATTGCATAGAGGTGGAAACAACAGAGACAGTAAGCAGTCTCAAAGAGAAAATCCACATCATTGATGGAACCCCCATCAAAAGAATGTCACTCTTCTTTTCTGGAAAAGAATTGGAGGATGATTTTTGCAATTTGAGCGAGTACGGGATATGTGAATCCTCGGAGATTTTTGTGTTCATGAAGAATGTGAGGCGTATGAAGGATATGGAACCGACATCGAAGAGCTTGAGTTTAGTAGTGCAGACTTCATCAAATCTGCTTAATGGTTCTAGTATTCCTTTGAAAATGAGGAACTCGAGCACTGTTAATGAGCTCAGGCAATTGCTTTTGAGCAGGAAAGTTCTTCCAATGGATGATTATTTGTTCATACACAGGCAGAGGATTATGCGTGACAATTGTAGCCTCAGGTGGCATGGTGTGGGAGATGGAGATATCCTATATGTCTTTAAAGGAACTGTCATGCGCAGTGAAAGTTGATCATCCAATCTTTTATATAAGAGTATAAATGGAAATTTAGTAGGCACTAGGCACATTAAGATTAGTATGAATAAAATTATTTCTAGTTTTATAATATAGTTTATTTCCTGATGCTACAAGCACTGTTTGGACCAAGAGAATCCAGTCTATTGGATTTGAAAATGCTTAGTGGAATACATTAAATTATAAGCCCCTTTTGCATGGATGAACATCTTTACTTGGAAAACCTTTTGATGCCATTCATTATGATAATAGCGTAGAGCATTAAAAAAGATGTTTTCTTTTGTTTCTAATTTATTATTCATTAATTACTAATTCACTTTAGTTCTGAAAGAAACAAGGCAAAGTTCTCTTAATATTCTAGCGCAGTTACTATTCCTGTCCAAATTAGTAACGAAAACAGAGTTAAGATTTTACGAAACAGAAACAGCAAAATCACACAAACAAGGGGACAAAAAAAAAACAAAAAACAGATTTAATTTGAAGCAACTAATCTCGTTGATCAAGAGTGATTTTCTTGCACAGTAATGGATTAACTTTAACTAATGTTGTTTATTTTAAGAAGTAAAAAATAAAAAAATAACAAACTAGAAAGTGTTTTTGTTTTTCAAAATTTTGTTTGTATTTCTATGTATCACAAGGAAGGGAGGTAATCCGCTACGCCAAAGAGAAAAGTATGATCAGGAGAGGAGAAGACAAAACTGGGAGGGGAGGCATCATCATTTTCGTCAAGGGGAATGAAAAAGATATAGATGTGGGACCCATCTTGGACCCCGTGATCAACGAGCGAGGCTCCACCATCATCATCGCGAATGGGAGAGCAAGGATTGGTATCTGGAATCAAGATCAGACGGTCACAAGGGAGTTTCTCCTGGGCCTCGATCTCACGCTTTAGTTCAGAGACAGTGGCATCGTTGCCCAGTTGAATGTAGAACAGAGTTCCTGTCAAATTCTCCACCACCACTCTCATGATCTTGTAATCCTTCAAAACACCAATGAAACCGAGTCTTTTTGTTTTGTTGCTCAATCAGTCTCTATCTGACACAGACTCAGAGAGAGAGAGAGAGAGAGAGAGAGGTGTTCACATTTGCTGCATTTTCGTTAGTTAGTTTGAGAATTTGTACGTAGCATGCTAATGGAATGTTAAGCAAGTAATATTAGAGCCTTCTAGGATTCAAACAACAAAGATTGGATTTTGCTACATTTATGCTCAGAGGAAAGGATACGAATCTGATCATCATGATATTGATATGGTCATCCTAAACATTCAAAATTTATCTTTTATTAAATTTTTTTTTATCACCATTATTAATTATCACGGGTGAACAGCCATTTATATAGCAAATTTTTTATTTTTATTTTTTAATACTAATTTTAATAAAAAATAAATATTTTAATTATAAGTATTTAAAATTACTATGGTAACAAATAATATTTTTCTAATAAAATAGTATTAATCTTTGTACAATTATTTAGATTATTTTTCTTGTATAAGTTTAAAGATCTTAACCTTTTATTAATTTAAATTTGTTTTTCCCATTTACAATACATCCTCTACCCCTTGCTCAGTTTTACATGTACTAACATATTTCAGTAGATGTACAAAAGTTAGACAGATTATTCAGTTAAAAAAGAAAAAAAAAAATTGGTATGAGCTTATTAGCTACTATTTAGAGGCTCTTTCATATATTTCCTTCCTTCTCTTTGATAGAGTTTTATTTATTTATTTATTAGTTCTCTTTTTTTTTTTTTTTTTGGGTTTATGTTGAGAAAATAAGGTAGCTATAAAGCCTCACTTAATTACCAATTGATGCGGCAAAACTACTAGTCATTATCTTATTAATTGAAAAATAAATATAATTATAATATGGATCAATATATCTTTAAAAAAGATAAGTGAGACTCAATACAAACCTAATCACATAATGACACGTAATTTTGCCACCTCATTTGGCAAATAAGTTGATAAAAAATACTTGGTGCCTGACCTTTTTTTAGTTAAAAGACCGAGTAAAAATTGGATAATTAATTCATTGGATGAATTTAACACATGGAAATTGTTGGATTTATGATATTGGTTCTATTTGAGATATTATCTTTTGTGATAATTTTCTCTGTATTTCAATTTAAATTAAATTAAATTATAAAATAATTTATTAACTGATATAATTAAATTATTGATAAGATAAAATTTAGATAACAGTGTTAAAATTTTTTATTTTAAAATTTAAATTGAATATTAGTTGGTTTCGATTTCTATTATTTGTACGTATAAATATTAGAAAGAATCCAGAGAACAAACTTATACAACTTTAATTAAGAAAGAATACGTAAAAAGATCGAGAGAAAATATTAAAGAATATATTCATTTTCTAATATTTTTTGTTTATTCTCTGAGATACAATAGAGTCCACACTCTGTTGTACTACTTGAAATCAGTCCTAGAAGATTTAGCAGATCCAGTGGTAGATCCCAATAGCAATAGCAGATCCGGTGGTAGATCCCAGTAGCAGATCTGGTGATAGCCTATAGATCCATGTGCAAATCTACAGTATATATTTTCTTGTGGGTTATTGATTTTACGCTTCTGCAGTATATATTTTTCTTACAAAAATATGGTCAAACTACTCAATTATCTTTAAAAATTTATCAATTTAATAACTATAGGATTGTTTTCTTGTCCAAGCGCTGTTCAGAGAAGTGCAATAATGAAACTCAGTATTCAGGGGTATCCGAGTTGTACTAGGACTTTAACCGAAGAAGATTTCAAAATTATATGTACAGATACAACAATTTCATCCATTCATCTTGATATCTGAAAGTAAAATATTCATGAGATTGAGACATACCAGAAAGCTCTTCAACCATGTAATTCAAGAAGATAATTCAAATCAAGCTAAAATGCTCCTGATGAACTCAAAGGGCTGTAACAAATTTTGTTCATGCCATTGATATGGAGCCATTGATGATTCAAATAATTTAGTATGTCCCTTCTATCTCGTGAGATTTCTATAAATAACAGAACATTCAGTGGATTAGTAAAATTCAGGTACCTTTTAAGTAGCTATGCAGTAATCATCAGTGTAATTATTTGAAGTTTAACAACTAATAATTAGATTGGCAAGAAGATTATTAATCCTAGACCTAAAGAAGCGAGGAGTTCAGTTTCTCATAAAGTGGCAATCATACCTCTAGAAATACTAGGAAATGCATTCAAAGCAGTGAACTTTCAATGTAAAAATATCTTCAACCAAAATGTACCAACAAAAACCCCTATAGTAATGTGAAGAAAAATATCTCTATGGCTAGCAGATATTATAACAAAAGGTGAAAGAAAAAATGATGACTCAAAGTGAGACATACCGGAGAAATCTTGAACCAATTGAATCAGGCTCCAGCTTATTACGAAGGAAGAGCTTTTGACTCTCCCCTGATATTTTCCAGATCAAATGTGTCTAAACAAGCCTCGTGTTGACGATTTTGGATCAACAATCAGTCTCTAAGTGTCTATGAGCGTGCCACCTTCAAATTATGAGAAATCTAAAAGAAAAATAGTAATAAAAAATAATGCGCGAATCTAAAATTACCAAATGATTGTGCTTGGAAATAGGGAACTAATTTACAATGAGTTCTTTTATTGCCTTAACAATTAAAAAGACTTTACAAATAAAATTCGAGTAAAATAATGATGAAAAGACTAAACAAAATTAAAGTGTAACAATTCTGAAAGTCTAAGAAATTCTAGAAACTTAAAAGTTTAAATGTTGATTTCTGTAGAAAAAATCTAGTTGTTTGCTTGAGCAGTTGAATGTTTGTGTGTGTAGAGAAAGAGCTAAAATCTGAATTCTGATAACGAAACTTGAAAGTTTGAATGTTGATTTTTGTAGAAAAAATCTAGTTGTTTGCTTAAGCAGTTGAATGTTTGTGTGTGTAGAGAAAGAGCTAAAATCTGAATTCTGATAACTTTATATAGCCTTTGACAATCTTGAATCCTAGTAGGAATAAAACTCTTGGCAAATGCAATTTCACTTGGAATATAACCCTTATTTGAAAAATAAATGCACCAATAGAAAGTAAACCCAATGCAATTAGACTTCTACTCCAAGTTGAATTCTTCCAAACAATCTCGTTGTTCCAACAGAAATACCGAACGACAGATTTCAGCATTCCAACTATCATACGGACTAATAGATTTCATCGTTCCAACTGACGAACCAACATATACTGTTCTTCCTAAACTCAATATGGCCCAACGACTATCGTTATTCCAACTGTTAGGCCCAACATAAAATCTTTATTCCTATGATTCATCCATAAAGCCAATTTGCATGGCTCATACACCTTGCTTAAATTTGATATAACAAAAACGTTTCAAACTTTGATTTTATTCAGGACCAGATGAGCCTTGCACTTTCATCATACAATGGTTACTCTGCAGGAGCAATAGCACCTACCTTTGTGCATAGACCAACTACTGCAGGTGAATGCTCATAAAAGTTCCTCCCTTCTACATCGCCATACAACTTTTAGAGGAACTGAATTATCTACTTCTGCTTTTCTTCCAAAAATGGCTTCTTGCTAGCTCTCATACTTGAACACTCCACAAATTCTAGCCTTATGTCTGGACGGCCCAACATGAACTTTAGAACAATGTTTACAGAATTTAGCAGGATACACCAACATCAGTTTCTCATCCTCTTAGAGTCCCTGTGGCTATGGAGCTCAGTTCATCAAGTGAGTGAGTGACAAAGACTCAACTTCATCAACACCAGCACAGCTACCTTCTATGTTACGAGTGCTGGGTACCAATCTTTATCACTTGGAACAGCTCCTGCTTGCCAGCATAGCTAGACAACTGCAGGAACACATTCAAAGTCAAATCTTTGATGGTGCTTAATAACATCCCGGTGCATGTGTTGGAGGTGAAATGTCTAAATTGGAACAAGCATATCATTCAGACCACCAACATTCCATTCATGAACCCGATTCTTGGCATTTCGTCTATAAGCACAACAAGTATGGATTGAGTGGCCTTCCTTGCCAACATATACTTCTGAAAGAACCTGCAAAAGCATTCAACAACTAGGAAAACTGGAACTTTATGCAGGGTGTGGAGCCTGTTCATATACAAGAGTAAGAACAAAAAAAGTAGAGTTTTAGATGGGTTTCCGTATTTTTTTATTGTTTTTTTTTTTAAAAAACGACATCGTTTTCTATGTTTTTTTTTTATAAAAATAATAGCAAAAACGACGTCGTTTTGTTATGTTAGGGATTTCTATCATCTCAGACCATTCGATGTTTTTCAAATACCAACAGACTTTGAGAGAGAGAGAGCGCAAAAGCCAAAGCCAAAACCAAGAAAAGCTCGCACCATTTTGCTCTCTCTTTTTCTTCTTCTTGTTTCATGGCATTTCTTTGCAGACACCGAGACGACGACATGAACATCAACGTCTATTCTACCGCTGGAACCCCTCTCTGATACGCCTCTCTCGACCACGTGTACTCGATAAACCCCAACCTCTTCTTATCCATGTCTACTCCCACCAGGTGTAAAAGCTCTGGCATTCTCGAGAAACGATGACATATATATATATATATATACACACACACATAGATTTATTTATCTTTCATTATGGTGTGGTAAAAAAATTATGAGAAGGGTGTATTTTGTAATTTCCATTGTTAGAAAATCTGATTTATTAGACTCTGTTGCTCAGACTGTGGAAAAGGATGATTTGGGGTAAGAAGTATGGATTTGATGGAAGGGTATAAAGAAGGATTTGATTGTTCTTCATTTAGTTTTTAAGGATTTGATTATTCTTCATTTAGTTTTTCTCGATGGATCTAGAATGTTCTTTTTTTTCTGGGTTAATTTTTTTTTCATTGTTGTTAATTCCACCTTTCCTTCTCCAGATTTACCACCGAATATATTTAAACAAAGTTCATTGTAACCCTCTTTTTCTGGGTTTTTATTTTGCTTTTCGCATCCCATTTTCTGGGTCTTTTGTTGTGCAGTGTTCTTTTTATTTAATTTTTTGTTGAATTTGTTGAGCTTGCTGATTTAATCTCTCTCACACACACACTCTGTCTCATTTTGAATATAGGTCTCTGATTTTTTGGATTTTTTTTTTCATTTTGGCTTGATGATTTTAATTTTAATTTTTGAATGTGTTTGAGTTACTGGTTACAATTCGTTTGATATATGATTTTGGCTTCTTCTTTTTTCATGCTCACAGGTCCAATTAGTGAAACTTGGGTGTTTGATTGGTTTACATGTTGTGTCTTATTGGTCAAGGTTTACATTTCCACATCTTTGTCATGTTTTTTTATTGTTATTTTTTACTATGAAGTTGGTACATTGTATCCATAGTATTATTTTTTATTAATCCTTTTGATATTTTTGTTAGTCTGATTTTTTTCCTGTAAAAGAAGGAGAGCCGCAGGGATGAAGGTGAGAGAGAGAGCGTGCCGAACAAGAACTTTGGGGCAAAATTTGAGCTTGAGAAAAAGATTGATCGTGGATGATTTATGTTTTGTTCACAACGACGTATTAGCATAAATTTTCGTTAGGCTTATGTTATGATTGAAATTAGAAACTTGTAATCTGTGTTGACATGACGATGTTTTGAAGAATTTTTTCAAGATCCCTAACGGTCAAGCTTTTTGAGATATTGAACTACAAATATATTGCTATGAATTCAAAAGAGATGCAATTGGATAATTTCTCCATAAAGGTAAAATAGATATTGAACTACAAATCTATTGCCTGATAGAACAAACCTTTTTTTACCCTTTTTTTTTCTCTCTCTATTTCTCTGTCTTGTACAATTTAGTTTGCATATAAAAGTTAAACTTTTTATACAGGTTAAAGAGATTGAGCAACAATATCAAAAGTCAGACCAGATGCTGAGAAAGCTTCAGGTTTGTGTGTTTCCTTTTCCTCTATGCTTTGTTTCTTTCATTGATTTTTTTTTCCTGTTAATATTGTTATTATTATTAATTTGTTAATTGTATTGGTTATATAAATTTCTTACGGGGTTTCTTTTGTGTGTTCAATTTCATTATAGGATTATTTTAGTATGTGTTACGGCTTTGGGATATTGCTGGTATTTTTTCCTTTTCACATTTTCTCTAATTTTTAATTAAGCTGTATATTAACGTTTGGAATTTCAGAGGATTTTATGAGGAAAACTAAAAGTTTGTGAGGTATTGAGAAGAAATGGAAGGATCAAAGAAATTAGATTGTATAATTTTAATTTTCTTAATACCAAGATTTTTATAATCCATTCTAATGAAAGATATTTATTTGCAAATTTTTCAGAATCCTAAGTTTCCAAACCTTCTAGAAACTTATGATATGGACCTTGGACAACTTAGAAATAAAGGTGTAACTTATCTGATTTTAGTATTTGGAGGAAAATGATATGGAATTTTATTACCATGTTATGTTTGAAAAAGAATTAGCAATTTCATTACCATTGTTATGTTTGAATAGAAGTGGCATATTATAAAGCAATTTTTATGATATTCTTTTACTGACAGTAAATTTAAACTTCAACAGTTGCATAAATTGAATTTGTCTCGGTATATGCTCTAATGTTCATTCAGATTATTTTTAAAATGACAATCTAAATATGATCTAAACTTGCACAAAGTCTTGCTATTTAATAATTTTTTATTTTTTAGCATGATCTATACACGAACGTCTACAGTGGAATGCACTATACTCTAAGGTATACAACTTCTTAATGGGGAAATGCTTGTTTTAATTTTTAGATGGTTAACACCTGAATTATGTTCAAGAGGCACTCTATGTTGAACTGTTATGCATGTAGATATTGAACTTTGATGATTGGTTGTTAGTTTCTCTATTATTTTCTAATTTTTTGCTGATAACTTTATTATTTTTCCAATGCTAATAGATTGGTCTTGCATCAACAACTATTTTTTCTAGCTCTGGCAATGTGATTTTTGACAAACATGAGGATTTTTATTGATAGAAAATAATTAACATATATTTTGCTTTTCAATACGAATACTAACATATAATTTTCCACAAGATCAGATAATAATATGCAGTTAACGCATATATATTACATTCTAATCATATTACCAAAACTTTTATTATCAATGTTGTATAAAATTAATTTCCAGCAACAAATTAAGATGTAATGGTTTAATATTGATGTTTTTATATTTTTACTTCACTGTATACAAAGTTAGAATGTATGCTAACAAGATTGTCAATAAAAGAATAAAAGTTAGATTTGATTTAGTCTGAAAGATGGTTGATGATAGGTTTGTTAATAGTTTTTTCTTATTATGACACTTGTATATTGTTGTTATATTATTTTGTTTTACTTTTATCGTGTTCAACGAATTAGGTATTTTTTATGTGGGATTTTGTAGATATTTAGATTTGAGAATTCCAAAAAAATGTAATAGCAAAGTTGTGTTTATGGTGTTTTAAATTATGTTGAGATCAATTGAATTAAAATGTTATTAGCTTGAATGCTAACAATTTAAAATATTTGTTTCAAAACCTTCAGTATAAAATTTTGAAAACATAAATTTTGTTTCAAAGAATATATTTAGTTTTATTAATTATAAAGTGGTTTCAAACGTTTTTTCTCACAAATTGTCTGCTAATTAAAAAATAACATATTATTCTTATAACAATTACATAGCCTTTTTTTTTCTTTAAAAAAATGTATAAACCAATATGTAGTTAGTTGAAAATAAATTTCAACTACACTATTAGAAATACAATTCGTTATGTAAGAATGTTAAATTTTATAAAATCAAGGGTATCAAATACTGATTCAAATATAATATTAAATCATAAAAATATCAAAGATTGATCAATTAAAAAGTCTATGTTTCAATTTCTATGCAATATATTATCCATCCTAAAGCAATTTGTTTTTCAAAAAGCTAATTTCACAAATAATAACGAATATCTTACTGGACCACTCGATAGCTAAAAATTTAAGTGTTTTGTATTACAATTTATTTACAGCAATTTAATTGAACTACAAACAATATTTTAATTTACAATTCTAAACTAAATATAAATTACAAAATTCATAAAAAGGAAAAAATAACAAAATATGCATCAAATTATATATAGTCATAGCGTGCAACGCAAGCCACAAGGGCTAGTGTGTGTATATATATATATATATATATCAAAGGTAGAAAATGAAACCTATGCCATATGGTTTTTATCTTTAAAATCCAGCTGTAGAAAAAGTATACATTTAGCTGCTCAATGAAATCTTGGTGGAATCTGTGATAGTAGTTCAATGATTCCTGAAATTAAATAGAAACAGCTCCTTATTTTCCTGAAACAAACTTTTTTTTCTCCAAACAAATAATTTCACACCAAACTAATGCTCATTCTCAAACAAGCATTTTGAATCATAAACCCACGTAAGATTTGCTATCCACACTCGAAAAAGCTTCCAACACTTTATTATTATTATTACCTTTTTCTACTTTTGTTATTCTAGTTGACAAATCATTCAGAGAATATAGTCTAGCAATTTATAACAAACCTCTCAAATTAAAAAGAATCAAAATTTTTATTAAAAGAACGTCAATAAAGAGCCACAAACTAACAAAATGGAGATATTCAAAAATGAAAATTGTATTCAAGGCAAACAATGTATCAAACATAGATAAATGGGGTTTCTTTAGACCCCCAATGATCTAAAAAAAAAAAGTTGGGATTATTCCATTTAATTCAACAGTTTAAAAAAAAAAAAATATATATATATATATATATACAGTAGGACTACAAAATTCGACTGTTAGGTTATTACCGTTACCGACGCCCCCCAAAATTTCAAAGATTCATTTGCAATTGAAATCATGTGCTCAGCATGTGAGCACGCCCCAAAATCCCCCCCACATCCCCCGCACTCATCCAAATTTCCCCAAACTTCCCCCCCCCCCCAATCGAGCCTCGACCCCAAAATTCCTTCCTCGTCTGCACATAGCTCCTGTCAATAAACCCCCTAAAGTAGTTCAAGAAGCCGTTCAAGCACATCAACTAGGGGAAAAAGGAATTACTAATTCAAATGAATTTTATTTGTTTAAATTTATTTCATTCAAAAGTAACTCGAA
This sequence comes from Ochetophila trinervis, assembly GCA_003254975.1. NCBI lineage: Eukaryota > Viridiplantae > Streptophyta > Magnoliopsida > Rosales > Rhamnaceae > Ochetophila > Ochetophila trinervis. The sequence continues at coordinate 27,741 of QANX01004074.1, forward strand.
GAGTTCAAATCTGTTGAAAAAATGCCAAAACTTATTTCAACATCCTTGATGCAAAGTTGTTAGCTAGGCCCATCTTTGTCTTCTTTGCAGCTGTAATTTTTTTTCCCTAATCAATATGTAAAGAGAATGTATTGGCCAAAAATAAAACTCTCTCAAGTCACAACCATTTGAGAAACAAAAGTAAAGGTTTGATATGCATATACATAAATTTCATTGTTTTTGTACTTTTATAAGACAATTCTTTGTAAATACAATGTCCAAAAATTTAGAGAAAGATATGTTTATTGCTGATCAAACCTTTCTATGCCACCGAAAATTCTTCTTTTCATTTTTGGATGATTAATCAGAAATCAAAACTTGATTAAAGAAGAAGAACAACAACAACAATATAGCAATACAAACATCTTTCTGGAAACTAAAAAATTGCTATACAAGATATATACTTAAGCTATCTTGACAATTACAAAAAGGCATCTTTTCCAGTGATTGTTCCAAAATTTCTATAAACAAACATTAGGCTAATTGTTAGTAATTCCAAAATATCTTATTCCTCCGATATTGCTTTTTCATTTAGACTACAATTAGTTTTCTATAAGTCCACGCCCTCTACCTCTTATACTCCAAAAATGCCTCTGAACTTTAGTGGAAATCTCCCTTGCCCAAAACTTCAAACACAAATGGATCAGTGAGTAGTATGGGAGAGGCATCCAAATTCATTTTATTGAGAGTAAAGTCCAGATTTTTGCCAAATCTTTGGTATGCAAACCGAGGGGATACTGGCGAGCTTTGGGGCGCAGACCAGGGAGGATATCGGAAATGAAGGAGCGGAGACCAGGGGTGGGGAAAATTTTGGGGAAATCTAGTTCACGTGTGTGGGGGGAGGGTCTGGGAAAATTTGGCCGAGTGCGGGGGATGTGGGGGGAATTTTCGATTGTGCTCACGTGCTGAGCACGTGATTTCAATTGCAAATGAATCTTTGAAATTTTGGGGGGCGTCGGGGATGGTAATAACCCAACAGTCGGGTTTTGTAGTCCTACTATATATATATATTGAAGAACGTACTTGCAAGCCAGAAGTGAGAAAACTTTGAGGGAAGAGTCGCCTTGGATAAGGAGTGTCCTAGAATTGAGGACCTCCTGTGCCATTAGAAGCATTCCGTGTATTGGATAACCATTGCCCCAATTATCGATTCTCTTATGTATCATCAAACGCAGCCGCTTCAAATCCACCATTTTCTAGCTATAAGACCTCAGGACATGAACTAGTACCACCCATTGTTTTTGCTTTCCAAATTCAAATTCAATTATCTCCCAAAATTTCATTCCTCAAACTCATTATTATTTTTTAAATTAAAAAAAAAAGTTTGAACAAAAAGATTCTTAGGAGCTTGACCTTGACTAGCAAGAAAATGTTAAGGGTTTTGATGACTCACAAAAGCCAAGCCAGAGACAGCAACAAACCAAAACGAAGCGTACCGAAGTACTGGGCAAGAAAAAAATAGGCTGACAAAATTTATTGGTTACGGACCATATGGTGTTTCCCCGTGACAAAATGCTTTTCAACTTTATGAAAATACCTGCCTGGTGCCATTTGAAGTATGTTTTCTTTTGGAAAAAATTTATAAACACCCATTAACTTTAGGCAGTGTTTGTTTCACCGGATAAGGAGGGGGATTGGATTTCGAAATCCGGTTCTCTCCCTTATCCAGTGTTTGGTAGTGCAACGGGATGGGAATACGAAATCCGGTTACCAAATCCTGCCCCCCCACTTACACTACTTTCTAATCCCGTGGATTCTCGTGGGATAAGAAGACCGGACTGGGATTGGAGGTTACCCCGCACATCGCAAAGTCATCCTGCTTTCCAAACGGCTGTGCTAACTTTTGATTTTTCCCCGCTGCTCATCGTCCCCGCTGCTCATCCCGGCCGCTCATCATCTCCGCTGCTCATCGTCCCCGCTGCGCAGCAAATCCGTTCCAACCGAGCCCTAGGTCAGTTACGATTCTCATATTCCTCGCTGTGTGTCTGTGCGTGTGTTTATGTGTGGCTGGTTTTCTTTATTGTTTGTAGAATTTCGTCAATGTTGTAATGAATTTCGATAATGGTGATGTCTGTGTGTGTTTGTGTGTGAAATTCTTTGGCCAAAATTTGCTGGATTTGCTGTGAATTTTTTTACAGATACTTGCTCATCTGCTTCTATCGCTGTTTTTTCCTTTTAGTTGTTCCAAGTGGTTGTAAAATTCATATTTATGCTTTGAGAGAAATCATGTTTTTCATTGAGAACGTGCACTACCCTGCATTTTCCACATCAAGTAGAAGCAAATAAAAAAGAAAAGGAGAAATACTAGGATTTTTCCGCATTGGGTATTTTTGTAGTTAGGCTTGCTCTGAAATCCTAACCAAAATTCGTAAAATATATTTTGATTGAACATCATTACCAAATGTTATCCTTTTTTCTTGACCCATTATCTTTTTTTCTTTTTGGTTTTATTAAGGAAGGCATAATTTCTTTTTGAATGGTTTTAATATATATATGTCAACATGTGATATCTTATTAAGTTTCAAGTTTTGTTTTTTAATACCCTCTTTCTCTCTGATACATGTTTTTTCGAGAGTAGCTGATATCTTTAGTTTCAGGCTGAATTCATGCTTCCATTAGCTTGCTACAGGATGGAAATTTTGTTTGTATATCATCTAGATTCTGTATGCGATCTTTATATTGTATATACTTTATTATGTCTTTCCTTGTACCATTCATTCAATCCTTTTCTCTGCTACTATGTTCTGCATTGCCAATTGCATTGTACAATCCATTGAAAAGAGTTGCAAGTAAACATTTTTTGTGGTAATGTACTAATGATTGACTCAGCTCATAGCCTTTTACATGTTTCTTTATCTTCTTATGTTGATCTGTAAACTGAAAATGAGAAAGACATGCATTGGAAGAGGGAAGAATGTAGGAAAAGAGGTAACTAGAAAGTGAAATATCACTGCATGTTGTAACTAGAAAGTAACTAGAGGTAACTAGAAAGTGAAATACCATGACCATTGTATTTATGATTTTTTACTATTCGTGTGGATGCATATGGTGCATTTGAAAATATAAGAGGCAATCGTATTAAAGTTAAGGACACTGTTCATTGCAGAGGATGTTTTTGGCTTTTCTTATGAATCTTATATTGTTAGTGCATGTAATTCTAGTTGTAGTTTAATGCATTTGTTGATATCATTGTAGTCAAAGTTCCTTATCTTTTATCTAGGAAATGCCATAAATCTCCGGAACAGTTGCTTCCTTTGCAAACATTTGTTTTATCAAGTTCACTATAAATCCTAGACTCTTCAAGTTTGAATATGTTTCATTCAAGGTGATTTGTTTCATTTTTTATTTATTTAATGTTTTAATATAAGTGACAATTCATAGATAGTTGCTTCAAAAATGTTAAACAACCAAAGTAGAAATGTGAAAAATATCTAGGCATGTTTTGCTCTCATTGCTCATAATTTCCGATGAATACAAGGCATTGGCATAACTGTGCAAGTTGTTCTAGTTCCGATAACTCTTAGTCTCATAAGCAAAACAGAGCCGTATGGCACATAGAAATTAGGAGGACATCAATATCATTTTAATGCCTTTTCCTTGCAATTTTTGCAACATGAGAGACTCTTTATTACTGAAACTTTCAAAATTGCTTTTATAGGTGCTTTGGAGGTCCCATTCTAACATGTCAATATTTTAATATTTGGAGGTTGAATATTCTGGTGGTGGAATTCCTCTTCGTTAACACTGTGTAATACATATGTATACATATATCTATTATATATGTATGGGCCTTTATAGAAATCAAACCTAGAGGAAAAAAAATTATTTTCTTATTTTTTATGGCATTTGTTTTTCTTCTGTTTTGTTATATATTATATATTGTTTAGCTTTTGCTTTTTTGCATCTCTTGGTTTTCAAGCTTATTTCCACCAATTAGATTGTGAATGTGGCTTCATTTTTTGATAGGGAACATTACTTTGTGGGTGCAGCTGCAACCTTTCTTGTACACACACGCGTAGCTCCCAAGAACCTGAGGTATGTATATGCTTAAATCTCATGCTTACATGTTTAATGTATTGGTGTAAATTCTTAAGTGCTGTAAATTTTTAACATAACACATGAATATATTGCTGTAAATTCTTAGTGCTGTAATTTTTTATTTTTTTTTTCCATATGTGCCTTTTTTGTGTTAATGTGACTTTATTTGTGATAATGTGCCTTTGTTGGCTTACAACCTAAATTCATTAATAAAATGTTTTTTTTGTTTAGGGATATAGAAATGGATGAGGAAAGGAAATTGTTATTGTTCTTCATGGCAAAGAGAATGCATTTGAAAAGGGTCATTATTTTTGTGGTGCATGCATTGTTGGCCTATGATTGGATGCAAAAGCAATCTAAAATGAAGGTGCTTAAGAATCGTACATTCACTAGTTATGAAACTCGACTGAACAATTTAGATAGTATTATAGGTCATAGTGACGTTGAATGTGTCAATCAACTTAGAATGGATAGGAATACATTCCGTTTGCTATGTGAATTACTACGTCAGGATCCACATCTTAAAAAAGATAGTGTGGTTACCCTATAGGAACAAGTGTGTACGTTTTTACACGTACTTGCTCATCATGTAAAAAACCGGACCATTGGAAATAGATTTAAGCGTTCAGGAGAAACGATTAGTAGGTATTTTAATTCGGTATTGAATGGAGTATTGCGATTGCAAGATAGATTATTAAAATCTCCGGAACCGGTACCTGCTAACTGTACCGATGATAGATGGATTTTTTTTAAGGTATGTTTACACAAGTTCATTTTCGTTATGTTAGTATACAAATAAATGTAATACGACTTATAAAATTTATTATGCTCAACTGTATAGAATTGTTTGGGAGCACTAGATGGAACCTTCATAAAGGTTCATGTGTCTGAAATTGACAAGCCTAGATATCGAACACGAAAAGGAGAGCTCGCTACTAATGTATTAGGTGTCTGTGATCGAAATATGATGTTT
>QANX01004075.1:0-18497 GCA_003254975.1 Ochetophila trinervis
ATGTATTTGAAAGTACTCCGAGGTCTGTGTAATACCACAGTGTTTTTAAGAACGATTTCGTCCTCACAGGTGCCAGTGGTTTGTTGACGATCGTCTCCCAGGATACAACGGATACTCCCAATCTTTAGTTTTAGCACCACCAAAGATTTAATTTCGAACTTAGAAAAACACCTAAACTTTATCACCATTTTCTCTAGAACTCAAACTCAGTTCTAATATTTTGTTTATTCGATTCTCTGTTCTTTTTCCTTTCCTTTATCTAACCTCAAAACAATAGACATATATATAGTAAATAAAAATGTAACTGAAAATAAAATAATTAAATCTAATTAATATAACTAATTAAAACAAATTTAATTTATTCAAAACAACTGTTACAAAAACCCAAAGGGTTTGTAACTGCTACAGTTACAGAAACCCAACAATTCTCCATATGAATAAATTAAACTAGCCTCATTCTATACACATGTGATAAAGCTTTACAGTTGGAGTCTGCATAGGATAGGTAGATGTTACTCTTTGAACCTTTCATTGTGAAAATGTATTTACTTTTTTGATTAAATGGTAGACACGATGTCCTTGAACCATTATATCATTTATGTAAAAGATGATACATCTCACACATGACCCCTTCCTGGTATTTTCCAGTTCTCACTATTATGTTTGTTTTGGCCATGAACATCGTCCTGGTTCTGCAAGAGTTTAAAGAATTGCGCCCACCACAATTCTCCTTGAAGCGGCCCCTCTTCACTCCCACATAGGTGATTCTTCTGTTTCCATATAATCCTTATAGATTACCAAACTTCCGAGAATCATTAAAAGCATAGCTTAACCTCATATCTATCACTGTTTTATCATAGAAATGGGTAAGGGTAAAAAAACTCCCACAGTGATCCATACTAGTCTTTACAATTGCGTTGTCCCGTTGAACCTAGATCTTGGGATCTCCAGTCACATAGGTCGGGTTTCCATCATATCGACTTTTCTTTCACGGGCTTAAATCCCATTCCCCTCGATGACTTCTCAACTAGTTCTCTATTTAAGCCCTTGGTTAGCGGATCCGCAATATTTTCTTTCGACTTTACATAGTCTATAGAAATCACTCCAGTTGAGATTAACTGTCTAATGGAATTGTGTCTTCGACGTATATGTCTAGACTTTCCATTATACATGATATTTTGTGCCCTGCCAATTGCAGATTGACTATCGCAATGTAAGCTAATTGCAGGCACAGGTTTCGACCATTGTGGAATGTCCTCTAAGAACTGACGTAACCATTCAACCTCTTCTCCACATTTGTCCAAAGCTATGAACTCAGATTCCATAGTGGATTGAGCTATAACTGTTTGTTTGGAGGACTTCCATGTTACAGCTGCACCAGCCAATGTAAATACATATCCACTAGTGGACTTTGAATTCTTTATATCAGAAATCCAACTAGCATCACTATATCCTTCTAATACAGCTGGATATCTTGTGTAGTGCAGTCCGTAATCACGAGTATATCGTAAGTACCTCAGTACTCGTACTATCCCTTTCCAATGATCTTGCTTTGGATTACTCGTGTATCTACTTAGTCTACTTATTGAGTAGGCTATATCCGGTCTAGTGCAACTCATCAGGTACATTAGACTTCCAATCACCTTAGAATATTCCACTTGGAAAACACCCTCTCTTTTATTCTTGGAAAGATATAAATTCATGTCTATGGGTGTTCTGGCTATACCAGTATCCTCATTACTGAATTTATCCAGTATTTTATCTATATAATGTGATTGACTAAGAATGATTTCATTCGAAGACCTGGAAATTTTAATTCCCAGTATCACATCTGCAAGCCCCATGTCTTTCATATCAAACTTTGTATTTAACAAAGCTTTGGTAGTTTGGATCATATTATCGTTACTACCCACGATAAGTATGTCATCTACATATAGACATAAAACGACATATCCATTGTCTATATCTTTTATATAGATACATTTGTCACATTCATTTATTTTGTACCCACTTTCCAACATGGCAGAATCAAATTTCTGGTACCATTGTTTTGGAGTTTGATTTAGACCATACAGAGATTTCACCAGTCTACAGACTTTTCTCTCTTGTCTTGGAGCAGAAAAACCCTCAGGTTGCTCCATATAGATCTCCTCATCAAGATCCCCATTTAGAAATGCCGTTTTTACATCCATATGATGTATCTCTAAATTCCGTAAGGCTGCTATAGCAATCACCATCCTTATGGAATTTATTCTCGTCACTGGTGAATATGTATCAAAATAATCAAGGCCTTCCTTTTGCTTGTAACCCTTTATTACTAGCCTTGCCTTATATTTATCAATAGTTCCATCTGCTTTCTTAAAAATCCACTTGTAACCAACGGTTTACAACCAGGAGGTAGATCCACTAACTCCCAAGTATGATTTTGAAAAATTGAATCTATTTCACTTTTGATTGCCTCTTTCCATAAAGGACATTCAGGAGAGTTTATAGCTTCCTGAAAGCTTTGAGGTTCACTCTCGAGCATGTAAGTAAGAAAATCTGGACCAAAAGTTTTTCCTGTTCTTATTCTCTTACTACGTCTAACTTCAACCTCATCATCTTGTCCATGATCACTATCTGGACTATCATCATAGACATCTTCAAATGTTCGTTTTGACGAACTAGGTCCCTCATCAGATTTGTATGGAGAATTATGCTCGAAAAATGTAGCATTTCTCGATTCCATTATTGTATTTCTGTGTATATCTGAAATCTTAGATTTGTACATAAGAAATCGATATGCACTGCTATTTTGTGCATAACCAATAAAAATGCAATCAACTGTTTTTGGACCTATCTTTACTCTCTTTGGAATAGGTACAACTACTTTGGCTAGACATCCCCCCACATTCATAAATAATTGTAGGAGAGCTGTCTTCCATGCCAAAGCTCATAAGGTGTTTTCACCTCTTTCTTCCGGGGCACCTTATTTAAAAGGTAATTTGCTGATAAAATAGCTTCCCCCCACAAGTTCTGAGGTAACCCAGAACTTAACAGCATTGCATTCATCATTTCCTTGAGGGTTCGATTTTTCCGTTCAGCCACACCATTGGACTGTGGTGAATACGGTGGAGTGACTTCATGTCTAATCCCATTTTGAGCACAAAATTCACCAAAAGGATTTACATATTCGCCACCGCGATCACTCCTAATTACTTTAATTTTCTTATTAAGTTGATTCTCAACTTCAGCCTTATAGAGTATAAATTTCCCTAAGGCTTCATCTTTGCCCTTTAGCAAATAGACATAGCAATATTTCGTGCTATCATCAACAAAGGTAATAAAATATTTATTGCCTCCTCTCGTTGGTGCAAATTTCAGATCACATATGTCACTATGGATCATATCTAAAGGTTCAGTATTCCTTTCAATAGTGTGATATGATAACCTCGTCATCTTTGCCTCAACGCAAGTTTCACACTTGTATTTATTGTCAATTTGAAATGTGGGAATATGATTTAAGTTAATTAATCTCCTCAGAGTATTATAATTAACATGTCCTAGTCTACCATGCCACAAATTGGAAGACTCAAGCAAGTAAACAGAAGAAGTACTAGCTTTATTCATATTTTTAGGCTTTACAGTCATTACATTAAGTTTGAAAAGCCCATTGGCTACATAGCATTTTTCCACAAACATATTATATTTTGATAATATGACCTTATCAGACTCAAACACCATGCGAAATCCATGCTTGCTTAGAAGCGATCCAGATACCAGATTTTTCTGTATATCTGGTACATACAACACATTGTTCAGAGTCAGGTCTTTCCTAGAGGTCATCTTCAGAATCACCTTCCCTTCACCTTTTATTTCAGACGTTGCAGAATTTCTCATGAATAACTTCTGCTCACTTTCAGTTGGTTCGAAGGAAGTGAACAACCCTTTATTTGAGCATATATGGCGAGTTGCACCAGTGTCAATCCACCACTCTTTTGGGTTTGACCTAACAAGATTCACTTCAGAAACTACAGCACTTAAATCGATATCATCGACTTCTCTGGTGAGTTTCTCCACCACATGTGCCATTTCATTTTTCTGTTTGGGCAGTCTGCAATCTGNATACAGCACATTGTTCAGAGTCAGGTCTTTCCTAGAGGTCATCTTCAGAATCACCTTTCCTTCACCTTTTATTTCAGACGTTGCAGAATTTCTCATGAATAACTTCTCCTCACTTTCAGTTGGTTCGAAGGAAGTGAACAACCCTCTATTTGAGCATATATGGCGAGTTGCACCAGTGTCAATCCACCACTCTTTTGGGTTTGACCCAACAAGATTCACTTCAGAAACTACAGCACTTAAATCGATATCATCGACTTCTCTGGTGAGTTTCTCCACCACATGTGCCATTTCATTTTTCTGTTTGGGCAGTCTGCAATCTGTCGATTTGTGACCTATCCTGTCACAATTGAAACATTTCCCCTGAAATTTAGGATATTTAAATACCCCTCCATTGGGACCTAGCTTGGAATTCTTTCCAGCAAATTTCTTGGTCTTGGAGCTTTGACCATGCTCCACCACATTAGCTTTAACGAAAGCCTGCGATGATGACCTCTTCTCTAATCGTCTGTTGTCTTCCTCAATGCGAAGTCTAACAATCAGATCATCCATGCTCATCTCTTTTCGCTTATGCTTAAGGTAGTTCTTGAAGTCTTTCCAACCTGAAGGCAGTTTTCTCAATAACACATGCCACTTGAAAATCTTCACTAATCAACATCCCCTCAGAATGGATTTCTTGTATGATCACCTACAGCTGTTGGACTTGACTGATTACAGTCTTGGTATCAACCATATGATAATCCAAGAAACGACCCACTACAAACTTCTTGGATCCAGCATCCTCAGTTTTGTATTTTTTATCCAAAGATTCCCACAGCTCATTCGCTGTCCTTTTGCTACTGTATACACTATACAGAGCATCAGATAGGCCATTCAGAATATAATTCTGACTCAGGTAGTCGGAACTCTTCTAGGCATCCACAGCCATGAGAGTACTCACATCGCTAGTCTCATTGCTCTCTGGTGCCTCTTCAGTCAAGAACCTAGCCAAGTTCAATGTGGTCAAATAGAATAGCATCTTTTGTTGCCACCTTTTAAAATCTTTTCCATCAAATTTCTCGGGTTTCTCTGCATGATTCACGGGTACAGAAACTGGTGCCATCAAAGTTGGCGCTTTTGCCACAGGAACGGTATTCACGTTGTCTGAGGAAACATTAACATCTGTTGCCATTTCTTTAAAATTCCCACAGATTTACCGTATACACACACAAATTTCTGTATACACCACGAATTTTCTCTATACACGGTCAATTCCGGTCAACGGTCAACATCGGTCAACGGTCAATAATAGTCAACGGTCAACGTTGGTCAACGTTCCACGTGGCACATGCCATGTCACCACGTGTCAGGACATGTTTCTACCACGTGGCTATCCATGTGTCATGGGCCAGCCCTACAAACGGGCTGTGCCTCAGCCCACTATTGGGCTCGACTGATCTAGGCCCAAACCTAGCCCAGCCCACACTCAGGTCAAGCCTAGCCAGGACCAAGCCCAGCCCAGACCAAGCCCAAGCCCAAGCCATGCTAGACCTGCTGCCTCAGCCCAAATGCCCAAAGCGTCAAAACAACGTCGTTTTGGGTCTTCTTCTTCACCCGTTTTCCTGCAACCGGTTCGGGTCATGGGTCTCGCGACTCATTTCATGACCCGGTTGTATCTCATTCGTCTAACCTCCGTTTTCGACGCCGTTTGTCACGTTTTCTTCGTCTCGTCGCCCACGTTCGGAATAGGAGTTCAATTTAAATTAAAATTGACCATAAAAAATAAATCCACAAAAAATAGCTTTCAGGAATATATTAAAACATAACAAAAATCAAATACCAATATGTATATATATATATAAATAAATAAGATTAACAATATACTTAATTCGTTCTTAAGATTGTAAAAAACTAATGAACATTAATCAAATATTTATAAATATATATATATATTATAAATTAATAAAATATATTTAAATACATTGTAAATATAAATTAGAACCTATATATGATGTATTTGAAAGTACTCCGAGGTTTGTGTAATACCACAGTGTCCTTAAAAATGATTTCGTCCTCACAGGTGCGAGTGGTTTGTTGACGATCGTCTCCCAGGATACAACGGATACTCCCAATCTTTAGCTTTAGCACCACCAAATATTTAATTTCGAACTTAGAAAAATACCTAAACTTTATCACCACTTTCTCTAGAACTCAAACTCACGTTCTAATATTTTGTTTATTCGATTCTCTGTTCTTTTTCTTAGCCTGTATCCAACCTCAAAACAATAGACATATATATAGTAAATAAAAGTGTAACTGAAAATAAAATAATTAAATCTAATTAACATAACTAATCAAAATAAATTTAATTTATTCAAAACAACTATTACAAAAATTCAAAAGGTTTGTAACTGCTACAGTCACAGAAACTCAACATATATTTTTATTGACCGTGAATGATTGAAACTCCAACTCTTGAGAAAACAATGAGTAACTGGGCTGTTCCTACAACTATAAAGCTAAAAACCAAAGCGACTCATGTAATAATTTAAACCTCACTATATTATATTATTGTTTTTATTTTTGGTGAATCACTGTGTATATTATTGTTGTTCTTCTAAGTCATCTTCTAATTTGATTTAAAATAATCATAACAAAAAAATAATAATGCTAAAGATACCTAATAAATTTATTAACATATATACTAAATACTATATATTAATATCTTATATTAGCTTATGTTAAGTTACATTTATTTTTTAATAACTCATTTATCTATAACTAAATATAGCAACCATATCATAAAATATTAATATATGATACTTCACATATATTTTAATAAATTTATTTAGTACCCGTGACAGAGGACGAAGACTGCAAGTCACCGTGGGATAAAGATGCTAGGCGACATATGATAAAAAGGTGCATTAACCATCATGCGACCTTGGACTTTATTTAATTTGTAGAAGATCTAACAAGTAATAAACAATTATAAAGCATCAAGGAAGAACTGTTAATCAGTAGTTAACTTGATCTTTTATTTGGTTGGAAACTAATACTATAATATAGTTTATATCAGATAGTCTTCCACTAAAAAATAGTTTATACCAGCTAGTCGGCTACGCAGTATTAATTCAGGAATCTGATTTCAATCGATTCACAAATATTCTATTGGCCGTGTGGGTTATTGATGTTTCTAATGTTTTATTAAAAAAATATTTTCATCAAAATTAAAGATAATGACAAGAAAAATGACTAATTCAAAAAAGTGAGCGTTCAATCAACCATAAAAGTTAAAACCACCCCAATGGATGACACAGACAGAAAAAAAAAATCTAAATCATTGTAAATATCATAAGCTTGAGTAAAGAAAAGATTAAAAATTAAATTTATTTACTAAATAATATTACCGAAAAAGATGCAATTATAATTAATTAATTTATTTTTTAGTTTATTTATAAATATTATTTTATTTTTGAATTATAAATATATTAATTAATAATATTTTAATAATTTCTTTTTGACAACATAATATTTAATAATTTGATTAATAAATATAATAAATATTTTAATACTATTAATATTGCTAATAAAAAATTCTAAAAAAAAAGTGAAAAGACGAAAAAGAAAAAGAAAAAAAAAGAAAAAAGAAAAAAATAATGAGAAGCGGAATTACCGCAGAATCTGAGGTGGTACAGGTTAAGAGGGTGACGGTGGGGGGGTTTGGGAAAAGAAACGGTGAAAAGAGAAAAATAATGAGAGCAGCTGAGACAGAGAGAGAAAGAGAAAGAGAGAGAGAGACAGAGTAGTGGTGGTGGTGGTGGTGGTGGTGGTAAAGTTAAGAATTTTATATTCAATGGAAGAAGCCAAGCCCAACACTAGCAGTAGCAACACCGATCCGGCACCTCTACCAGACCGCCCAATCCGAGTCTATGCCGATGGGATCTACGATCTCTTCCACTTCGGTCACGCTCGCTCCCTTGAACAGGCCAAGAGATTGTCTCTTCCTTTTTCCTTATCTCTTTTCTACTTCTCTTTGATGTTTAAAAGTCTTAATTCTTCTTTCATTGGTAACCCTTGTTTGAAAATTCTCTCTTTCTTTCTTTTTGATCTGGGTTGTTCTTATTTCAGACTTTTGCTTTTGTTTCTTTATGCAATTCAACTCTTACGCGTGTTTGTTTATGTGGGTTTATCTTACTTCTGCGATTTCTTTTTCGTATTTCTAGGTAATTCTTACTAGTTCCTTGTCTATGATATCGAAGATTGATGGGCTTAGCCATGAATTATTTGTTTTACTTATTTTTATTTAATTTTATCCATTCAGCTTATAGGAATTGTATTGGTTAATATTCTGTTAAATTGTATTTTCTGAAATTATGTGTTTGTTCTTTTCTTTCTTTTTATGGTGGTCTTGTTCTGTTCCTGGTTTCTTAAACTATGTATTGATGTAATGATGATAGCTGTGTTAGAATTGTAATATGCAGTTTCACCAGTGTATTTCATTTCATTTTTATCACTTGTTATCAATAACTTTGTTGTGTTTGATCTTCTATTTTTTGTTTTGGAAATACTAGCGAGGTTTTCTGCTTATTTTCGTTGCTTCGTACATGACCTAATTATCAATTCAGGTTCCCAAACACCCATCTGATAGTTGGATGTTGCAATGATGAAATCACGCACAAGTATAAAGGCAAAACTGTAATGACCGAAGCTGAACGTTATGAATCTCTTCGCCATTGCAAGTATGTTTTATTTTGTTGCTCTGTTCAATTCTTTTATTTCATTGAATTTTGTACGAGTTAGCTACCTGACTAATTAATTATGTTCTGATTATAATGCTTAACAGTTTGCATATAGGGATTTAAATGTATTTTTCTTTTATATTTTATTTTTGTTATTATTGTTTAGGCAGACGTAGTTAATATCAATGAACGGGATTTTGGAAAAATAAGAATTGCCTATAACATGAAGAACACAAAAACTGAGCTTTATTATTTATATTGTGCAGGTGGGTGGATGAAGTTATTCCAGATGCACCTTGGGTGGTCACACAAGAATTTCTTGACAAGCACAATATTGATTTCGTGGCCCATGACTCACTTCCGTAAGGAAATCAACTTGAATTCTAAATTTTTGAACCTGGGACTTGTAATATATATATATATATATATTTATCTATACACATATACTTGTGAGTTGTGATAAGTAGCAAAAGATTGATGATAGAATACTCTGTTTATACTCTGTGTTTATTTTATTTAAAACATGGGTACAATCTAATTCTATTTCCTACATCATAACATATAGAAAAGCACTGCATAAATACTAATTTTCTATTTCTTTTTAATTTTGTTTGATATATATATATATATATTTATCTATACACATACTTGTGAGTTGTGATAAGTAGCAAAAGATTGATGATAGAATACTCTGTTTATACTCTGTGTTTATTTTATTTAAAACATGGGTACAATCTAATTCTATTTCCTACATCATAACATATAGAAAAGCACTGCATAAATACTAATTTTCTATTTCTTTTTAATTTTGTTTGCTATTAAATGACTAAATTGTTCAGGTATATGACCCAATCTTTTGTTGCCATGAATCTTCTACAGTTATGCTGATGTCAGTGGAGCTGGGAAGGATGTCTATGAATTTGTAAGTTTTATGGATGTTTTTTACTTTTTCTTCTTATTCTTTTCATCCTTTCTTCATTAGTATGTAATTGTTAAGCAAGCAATTACTGTAGGTGAAAGCAGCCGGGAAGTTTAAGGAAACACAACGAACTGATGGGATTTCTACATCAGACATAATAATGAGGATTGTAAAAGATTATAACCAGTATGTGATGCGTAATTTGGACCGTGGATATTCGAGAAAAGAGCTTGGTGTTAGCTATGTAAAGGTATTTTCTTGCTCTTTTTTGTTTTAATTTCTGACTACATTATTTGGTTTTATTCGTGTTCTTTTGAAATTGACTTATTTTCCATAGAAAAGAACTTAGCTGCTTTTGTGTGATGCAAACAGGAAAAGAGACTAAGGGTCAACATGAGGTTGAAGAAACTACAGGAGAAAGTGAAGGAACAACAGGAAAAGGTGGGTGGAAAGGTTTGTTTGCTTGTAATGTCATACAGTTTAAAGCTGCAAAAAGAACATGATGGGAGAATATGAAGTGATTAGTTAGACTTAGATCATGTGTGCTAAAGAATATCTGATATTTATCTGCTATGTTTTTGAGTGTTATACCTGGATTGTCTAAGGTATTTGGTAATTTCACCAATAAAATCGCCTTTAACAAGATTTGAAGAACTTTTAAATACTTGGAGCTTATTTCGATTTGTTGAATTTCTCTAAATTTAATGGATTAAAAAAATTATTATTTTTTACATGAATTGTGTATATCATTTGGCTTTATCAATGGTGAATCAATTAGGGAAGATGCTAGGGATCGCAAGTTTTGGGTTCCTAAAAGAACCATGGGTTGCCACCTCAATATGTGATTAAAACTAAGAACCTATGAGGTGGAATAGCAACTCACAGTGCTTGCCATGTCCTTTTGGATAGATTTGAGAACCCAAAAGCTAGTGATCTTTTGGCATTTTCCATTAGTTAAACCTGGAATCATTATGTACGCTGATGCACGTTTTGTTTGATCTTTCACCTGTGAGTTTTCTTCAGTTAATCTGAGTCCTGTCACAGAAATTTCATAGCAACAAAGTTTTCTCAAAGAACACAATTTACGTTTTTTGTTTTCTTCTATTTCTTTATTTTTATTGGCTTTTTTTTACAATAGATCTTTGTAAGAAGAGCTTCCTAGATAGCTACTCTTGTTGCAATATGTTTCTAATATTTGAAAATAGCACTTCATGAGAGAGAGTTCATTGTTTTGGATTGACTTCCCCAACGGCTAAAGTTAGGGTATTATGTTGGATCACGTATTTAATTCAGTAATAATAAGAACTATTAAAAATGTCCAAATTGTTAAAAGAATGGCTGGGATTTTGGATTTTGAGTGCCTATAGGATTCGGATAAACAACACAAGGATTAATGCAAGGACTTCTAAGCTTGATTGGTGGGTAGTACAGGCATATGTGAACCCTTTTTTACTCTTTTAAGTTCTCTTAGTTTTAGAAACAAGTAACAAACATTAGCCTTTTTTTTTTTTTTTTCTTTTTTTGGGAAAAGAAATTATAATTTCGTTAGAATTTTGACTTTGATGTCAGAAGTTCAATTGTTGCAATCTAATTCTATTTTTCATTAGTGTCTGGTTCTAGGAGGATGTTGGTTTCAAAGTCTTTGGTTCATTTGAGCTGGATTCCAAGGACTCAAAATGGAGATTTGGGCCGGAACGTCAATAGCATCATCCTAATCCTAACAGTTGTCAATTGAGTGGAATTCAACACATCCTAATCCTAACTTTTGTCAATTGAATGGAATTTAACTGTATATAATTCACTTACAAGAGATATTTTAATAGCAAAATAACCTCGTTATGTTAACATGGAAAAAAAAGTAAAAAAGAAATCAGTTGTTGCATATTTCTGTTTATTTGTAAAGTGAAGTCTCTTCTCTTCCCCAATACTATCTATTTGAAGGATCATAACTTTTAGTATATGAAATAAGTTTGTCTTGTCTCATTTAAGCTGTACTTTCTATCATTCATGTTGATTTATTATTCATCTCTGGTAGACATCAATCATGTTAATGTTGCTTTCATTAAAAAGCAATTATTTGGATTTCCTCTTTTTCATTTAGTAGAATGCAGTGTCGATTAATTACCCAAATTAAGTTCAATAATGTGTTTTTCCCTCCGATTGCTATATGCAAAGCAAGATTGTACAAGGTTCAATGAATGAATCAACCTTGTTAAAGGGTCAGATGAATTCAGTAACTAGGCATAGAGGTTGTCAAGAGAAGCAGAACTTTTAGCTAAGTAGCCAACTTTAGTGAGGGATATTCATTTGGCCTTAATGACTTGTTAATTTTTGGCACATATTATTTTCAAGACTTGTATATAATCCTTAAACAGATGTGTGTTCAATGCGTATGAAATTATTTCCTGCTAATTTCATCTTCTCGTCACCTTAACTCCTTCAGATTTAATCCTCGTTAATCATGTTACTTTTTTTCTGAGCTAATGAATCAACTGTGTTCTTGTTTTTCATTATGCTTCGTGCTGATTAGAATCTTTTTGCTTTTCACTGGATCAGTTTTTGCTTACTAACCCACTAGTGCTTTAGATTCTGATTCATGTACATTATTGCTGTTATATCAATAGATTCAAACTGTTGCAAAAACTGCCGGTATGCATCGTAATGAGTGGGTGGAAAATGCTGATCGTTGGGTTGCTGGGTTTCTTGAAATGTTTGAAGAAGGTTGCCATAAAATGGTAAGCCATTTCATTCATATCCAATTAAATATGTATTGATATGAGTGTCATATGACTATTCAGGGTTTTGGAGTCCTTACTCCATGATTTTTGTCTCTGTTGTAGGGTACAGCCATTAGGGATCGAATTCAAGAGCGCTTAAGGGGTCAAGCAAGAGATCTGCTAGAAAATGGCGAGGAGGGTGGCGACGATGAAGAATATTATGACGAGGATGATGACGATGAAGAGGAATATTATTATGATGATGATAAATATTATGACGAGGAAGATGAGAAAAATGATAAAGTGAAAAAGTAGGTATGTGTTTCCCTGCTTTGAGGATATTGTAGGTTCAGTGCAGAATGCGGCGTTTGCTTAAGGGATTTCTGTAAAGTGCATAAATTAGCTGTGGATGGTGAACTTGCAGTTTTCTGTGGTTGCACAAGGGAGTTTGTTTTAGAAGTTGGGTTTTCTTTTTTCTGTGTAATTTACATTTGTTATTTATCTCTTTTAGTGTGGTTATTATTTTCTTAGTACCTTGTAACTCAGGTATTATACCGTATACATAAAATTGCTGTATGTTTTCCGTTTCTTTGGCTTGCCAGATTTTGGTTACTTGGAATGCTTTACGATTTTGGTAGGTTATCATGTAAAGTGACCAAATAGGAACAAATTTTCTTCATTTCCTAATTCTCTTACTTTCAAAACCAAATAATTACTACTCATTTGTTTTGCGTTTCCTCTTTGTTCATATTTATTTAATTATTCTTTCATTTTTCTATATTGCAATTTTGTTGTGATATGCAAAAGTGAATTTCCACTGTTTTGTGTAGCCAAGCGTCCCATGTTTCAAGGGACACAGATATAATGGGATATCATTATTTATTTACTTATTTATTTAATTTAAGATCATGATCTTTTTATTCTTGAGTTGAAGCCCAATGGATTACAGAGAGTTAGTTAGTTTATTTGTTGTTTTTTTTGGAATAACTGGCACTTGATGTGCAGGGACTTATTTGGCGAAATATTTTGGATATTTCCAAAAGTGGCACATACGATGGACCGTAACTCATACTCAATGATGTTTATTTTGATGAAAAAAATGTGATATGTATAGTACCCTTTTATAAATTAATATAAATATTCTTTAACCGTGAGATAGTATTAAATTAATCCTCTTAAAATTTTGCATTAAAAACTTGATGAAATTGACAACTTGACATTAGAGTTTATTTAAGGATGATCAAAAATTGGCTATTTAAACCGCTATTTTTGTTGACAATAATTTTGAGTTTGAATATTCATCATCCTAATAGCAAAGAAAGAATTCTGAGAAGGAATGCCGGTCTTATTTGGACTGTATATTGACATAACCTTAATCTAAAATTATTAAATAAATAGTATTCGTAATTTTAGACCCATAGTAAAACATTAAAAGTACACTTTTTTAGTTAGAAGTTTAGTCTTGGCTGAAAATATAATTTTTTTCCTCCAATTTATAATAAAAAAATATTTAAAAAAAGAAAAGATACAAACCTTTTCTGTTATGTTTTAATTTTTTTTTTTCTTTTTTCTAAAGGGACCATCTATTAATGATATTTTCTAGGGTAATACCAGGGGCCACATCCCAAACCAAAAAACCTTAACTCTACATAATTACTTTATCACATAATGACAACATTTTGCTATGTTTGGAAATTGATTTTTAAAGACAAAAAGGAAAAGAAAAGTCTAGCAATTTAAAAGTTAATTGTTTGGTTCCAAAAATACATAGGGGAAAAAAATGCAATATAGAAGTGTCGAAGGAAAATGTATTAGTACTTAGAATCTTCACTTTCTTTGTGTAAAATTAGAATTATTATATGAAAAAATTATATATATGTATATTTTAATAAAAAGGATGTTTTCTAGTATTATAGATAATAGACTTTGTTCCATGCTTATTGCACCATGAGACCATCCAAAGCAATAACAAAGTATATTAAAACTCGAATTTCACCTCTGAGATTTGCAATTGTGTAAATTTGGTCGGTTATTTTCCATTAAGCTTTCTATCCCCTCTCATTTTTCTTCTTCAAAGATCAAATTCATTGTCAAAAAAACAATCATTATTGCACTTTTGTCTATCAATTGAAATCCCTCTCATAGCATATACATACTGGAGCCATTTCTTCCATTAATGTATGAATTTGAAATTGTTTGGACCATATTATTAATTTTCTAACAAATTAATATTTATTCAAGTGATATTTTAGTACAATGATGCTTATCCTATGGAGATAAAAAAAAAACATATGGAATTTCACAAGGATAAATCGGTTGCCTAGAAATAGGAATTGACTCTATCCCTACGTCATAAGGCAACAAGCATTTAGAAAACTCCTTATATATTGAAGCTTCACCAACATTTCAAAAAACTCATTGATCTATACACAACTACAACATATATTATTTAATTTATTATTGTTAGAGTTTACTTTAACTAATTAATTTTTTTTAGTTGTTTTTAGTTGAAATTTTATTTTAAAGTCTTCTATTTTAAAGGTCATCTGTAATTATTGTGTTCTCCATAATTAACATAGCTGCTTGATTAGTTTGATTTATTTGACACATTTTTTTTTTTGAATTATTATAGATTTAAAGCGGCACAAAATAGTTGACATTCTAACCGACAGAAGCAACATGTTTTTGAATTAATGAGATAATTTTATCTTATCTAGTACTCTTTTCATTTTTTTCTCAAACCAAATCATATTCCAAAGTCAACATATCATTAAGGATTAATTGCACTTAAATAGTCTTGACTTGTAGTATTTTGCAATTAAGATCCTCAACTTTCAAAAAAAGCAATTTAGCCTTTTAGTTTTAAATTTTCTAAACTGGCACAATCTGTAATTTTAGTCAAACAAATTAATAACAATTTCGTCCAAAAACTTACTTCATAGTCTATGAAGAAAAATATTAAGAGAATATAACGCAGTTTTAATATAGTTTATGAAGCTATAATGCCAATATTAAAAAAATATCTGAATTTAAACTAATTTTTATTTTTATATTAACTATCGGCATTAAAAAAGCCTAAAAAATATATGTTTAAAAATGATTAAAATATCTAAAAATATTTACAAACAATAAATATATATAATATTATTTAATCATAACCAAAGAAAATAATAGAATTTCTTAAACCAGTATTGAAAATTATATAGAAGTTATGATTTTTTTTTAAAAAAAAAAAACAAAGTATTACATTTGCTAATAAAAAAACAATATAAATATTTAAGAAACATGACACATATACATTTTTTTTTAAATTACAAAAAAAGAAAAAAGGTAACTTGAAAATATTATAAAAGTGCTTAAATATTTAAAAATGTTATACATGAATAAAATATCACAAATAATATATATATATATATATATATTTATTTATAGAGAGAGATAGAGAGAGAGAGTTTTCATGTGTCTTCTTCTTATCATCTAGTTCATTTTTTTTTCAAAGCCAGTCATTAGAAATACCACAATAAATTTGTGTACATTATAGTGTGTGGGTGGGTTTGCTATAAAGTTTATTTGTTTGGTTTTATAAATTCTCTAACAAATACACTTTTATTTTTTCTTAAATTTTTTTAAATGCTTTTTTTGTTTGACTTTGAATTTTATAACATTTAAAACTATTAAGTATAAAAAATTTAAAAAAAAAATACTTTACAAAACACAATAATCGGTATGTTTTGGTATTTTAGTCATAATTTTTTATTATTTTGTAAATTTTTAAAATTTATAGCATTTAAAAATATTCGATAAAAAAAAATTAAAAAAATCATAAAAAAAAGTAGGAAAAAAAAACTCTTGGGCCTCCATAAATTACCAAGTGAATTTTATAACCAAATTCCATATATATATATATATATATATATATATATATTCTTTTTGCATTTTACTTTATAACAACAAGCCTATAAATTAAAGTTTTACATTACAATTAGAACTTTTTTCTAATGTAAATAGTATATCTCCTAAAACAAATAATTTTTAATCTTTCTCACTCTTTAGTAAAATCTAATAACTTATTTATAAGTTTTTTTTTTATATAATTACTTGTCAAATAATTAGTTCTTCATTTTTTTTTTCTTATTGGTTCAATTTCTTTCCAGATTCTTTATGAAATAATTATATATTTATTTGTAAATATTTAGTCGAGTATGTTTGACAAAACAACGATAATATCCAAGCCAACCCTTTCCATATTAGAAAGAAATTTTAAACTACATTTAAATTAATATTATTCCGTTTTCAATATTCCAATTTAGTTGTACTAAACAAAAGTGAATTTCCATTATAAAATTCAATCCATAAACTTTGTTTATGTTAAGATAAGGCTAATTAGTCTCATTTAGATTGTTGAGTTATTATTGGACAAATCTTAGAAATTTTATCATCGTATTCTAGCTTTGCTTCTTTTTTTAAAAAAAAATAAAATTTTAAAAATGAAAGTGGAAACTATGATCTCCAAAATTTGATCAGGATTTGGGAACGATAGGCATGATCATCCATATAGAGCTACGACCTAGGTTTGACTAAAAGAGGCTGAAATTCTGAACCGCTCGAACAGGACAGGAACCTTGCAATGCCCAGAGAATATTGAGACCCTGGTTTGCTCAAACGAGACTAAAGCTGGGACTGAAACTCGGGACTACTTAGACGAGGCCAATCACAAGCCTAGAACCATAAGGACAAAGACGGGACCTAACTTTTCCCTAACAACGTCGGAATGTCAAACCGCATTGAGACATGGAACTATCATGACAAGACTATGACCCAAAATCGCCGGCAAGGTTGAGACCTAGATTTACCAAAATGAAAATTCGAGAACGTCAGGGTGGCGCTGGGTCCCAGAATTTCATCTTTTAACTTGATATTTAAAAGTTAGATACAGTTCAATCAAATGTTATCAAACATACCAATGAATTAAGGGGGTTGTATTGGATTGGGAGTTTAATGTATTTTAAAAGAGTTAATGACTTTAATGGAATTGAAAGATTTTAAAATAATTCCATAGAATCCATTAAAATCTATGTAAGATTTTAATAGAGTTTGTAAGACTTTTATTACAAACTTTGATAGATTTTAGTGGAATTCAAATGACTTTATAATTTTTTTCCATATAATTAATATTTTTTAATTAATATATTATTATCAAAGCTAGACAAATAAACAAATATTAACAAACTTGTACAGCAATATATATATATATATATATATAATGGATATTAAACTTGTGCAATATGATTGTTGTAAACCAAATCAATTTTAAAAAATAAAAAATATAAAGGGAAAAAAAAACACTAGCAATACAAACAAAAATATCAAAATAAAATTAGATAAATAAATCAAAACTCTTGTATCATCTCCAATGTTTATTATCATATGCAAAAATTAAAAATTAAAAAAAATACTCATTATTCATTATTTTGATTCGTTTTGGGCATCTTTCCATATATTTGAAGACATTACACTTCTCCATTCATTAACATTCTCTCGTTGTTGCTCTTGACTTTCAAACACCTCCTGAAAATTATTCTCTTCAGTTTCTTGTATTAATACAGATGATGAAGATTCATCACTTGGTTCTATAGAAAACTTATCAGAACGACATTCTTTACGAAGAAAATTATGCAATCTCGCACAAGCTAAAACTAGTCCTGCTTATGTTTTAAATGGAAATGGAGGTGCAGTCTTAAAAATTGTGAATCTATATTTGAATTTACCAAAGATCCTCTCAATTATGTTTCTTAAGGAAGAATGACGAAGATTGAACAATTCAGCTGCAGTTTCTGGGTGTCAACCTTGACCAAAAAAATCTTGCAAATGATATCGAACACCTCGAAATGGAGCAAGAAATTGTCGACGATTGGGAAATCCACAATCCACAAGAAAGTATTTACCTAAATATATAAGATATTATAAATATTAGTAATATTATTTTTGCAAAATATAATATGCATTGAGAAATATAATATATATATATATATATACACA
>QANX01004075.1:18507-34133 GCA_003254975.1 Ochetophila trinervis
AAAATATATAATTTATTTTTGATTTATTTTTGAACTTTTAAAAATTAAGTAATTTAGATTATAATTTATTATGGTATCAATGTTCAAGTTCTAGATTCAAAATTTAATAATGTTAATTTTTTTTTTCTATGAAGTGGTTCGATTTATATTCAATAATTTAAAAATTTATACATTCACAATGAAAACCATTTTAAATTACATAAATATAAGGAGTTTTTTTATTTCTGAATTTTAGAATACAAATTGTGAAGCTTTTAATATGTATTGAATTAGAACAGCTGTGAGAAGCAAATATATTGATGAACAAACCTATATTACTAAATTTATTTATCAAATTTTTAATACTTAATAATGTAAGAATTTATTAATAATCCATAAATTAATAACATTCTTAATTAAAATAAATCTAATAAAATAATATCATATTATTTAATAATTTTAATCATAATAATAATTGGAGCTTCAATTAAAATCCGCGAGCCCAATAAAAAAAGCGTGGATGGGCCAAGGCCCCTTTGACAACTTGAGAGAGACGCGATGGAAATGGAAGCCCCCTTTCTTCTCATCCAAGCTTTCAAACCGTTAAACCCTAAAAAGTTAATCCTCAGTCCCTCAGCCGCCACCTAAAACCCTGAATTTGATTTGCTTGTCTCACTTTGTCCAAACGAATCAGAGAAAGAAATAAAATAAAAATGGCGAACCAAGCCGCTGTTTCGTTCCTCACGAACATCGCACGTGCCGCACTCGGTCTCGGCCTCGGAGCGGCGGTGCTAAACTCGTCTCTCTACACCGTCGACGGCGGCGAACGCGCCGTCCTCTTCGATCGGTTCCGCGGAGTGATCGACGAGACCGTAGGCGAAGGGACGCACTTCCTGGTGCCATGGCTCCAGAAGCCGTTCATTTTCGATATCCGTACGAGGCCACATACCTTCTCATCGGTCTCTGGAACCAAGGACCTCCAGATGGTTAACCTATCCCTGAGGGTTCTCGCTCGCCCCGAGGTTTCTCGCCTACCCGAAATCTTCAAAACCCTAGGTCTCGAATACGACCAGAAGGTCCTCCCGTCGATCGGGAACGAGGTCCTGAAGGCCGTGGTCGCTCAGTTCAACGCAGATCAGCTCCTCACCGAGCGTCCGCACGTGTCGGCGCTGGTGAAGGAGTCTCTGATCAAGCGTGCGAAGGACTTTAACATCGAGCTGGACGACGTGGCGATCACGCATTTATCTTACGGAACGGAGTTCTCGCGGGCTGTTGAGCAGAAGCAGGTGGCGCAGCAAGAGGCGGAGAGGTCCAAGTTCGTGGTGGCGAAGGCGGAGCAGGAAAGGAGGGCTGCCATTATTAGGGCACAAGGTGAGAGCGAGTCCGCGAAGCTGATTTCGGATGCCACTGCGTCAGCCGGTATGGGTTTGATCGAGCTGAGGAGGATCGAGGCGTCGAGGGAAATCGCTGATACGCTGGCAAGGTCTCCCAATGTCGCTTACTTGCCCGGAGGCAAGAACTTGCTTTTGGGTCTTAACNAGATCTTGTATTATTTAAATTAATTATCTACTTTTTATCTTTTATTTTTTGTTTTATAACACATTATTACAAAAAAAAATTATATTTAAAAATTAAATTATTTTTTTACTTTATTTTCTATGTTGTGTTTGTTTTCCATTTGAAGGAAAAAAATTCGTGATCATGGAATAACTGAATAGCATAATGCCCTTGTGGCACCGGTTACTCACCAGGAAGGTTCACATGTGCCTCAAGCTGAACAACACCATGATCTCAATTGGATCAGGCTATGTAAACGCTTAAGTATTTATTATTAAATATTACAAAATACTAATTTTTGATAACCCTTTATCTACATACTATTACATTTCAAACTGGAGAACCATCCATTGCTATATTCGAAACTTAAATTCCCTTATGCACCTTGATCTTTCTCCTAACTCTTTTAATACCTCAATACCAAGCTGGTTATATAGTCTAAGCCATTTGGAGATTATTCATTTGTCAAACTGGTTATATAGTCTAAGCTGGTTATATAGTCTAAGCAATATTTTTGTATTGATTATTGTTTCTGTATGGTGTGATTGGAGGGTGGAGCCATTATGACCTCATACTCTATTCCAATGAGATGTCATGAATTTTTGTTCTATAAAAAATTTCCTGTTTTTCATTGGAGCCATGAAGTTTATAGAGAAATATTAGGTCCACATTTTTGTTTTACCATTAAGCTTCTTTTTTACTATTAGGTTTAGCAATATGATTTTATTTCCTCCTTTCTTTTTCACTTTCATTTTGTAAAAAACTGTGCATTTTTAGTCTACACTTTTGGAGGTTAACATGTTAAATTTTGCTTGAGTTGCTATTGCTTTGCCAGCCCGATATGCCAAACAGGATCTGTTTAGCCAAAGTCCTATATAGAGTATGATCTGCCAGCCCTTTGATCCAAATTGGAGATTTAAAAACCATCAGGAAGTTTTTTTTTCCAATGTCTTGATTGAATTGGAACCGAGCTCATAATTTGGTGACCCGTTAGAGGAAATGCTTTCTTCCAACAAAAATGACTGCCGTTAAGCGTACTTCTAGTACTATTCTAATATTCTAGATGATAATATGGCTCTTAAATTATCCATTTCCTTCAAATATTAACAGCCATGTGGGAAAAGAGAGAAAATACTAAACAAACTCATCGC
Organism: Ochetophila trinervis; assembly: GCA_003254975.1. Taxonomy (NCBI): domain Eukaryota; kingdom Viridiplantae; phylum Streptophyta; class Magnoliopsida; order Rosales; family Rhamnaceae; genus Ochetophila; species Ochetophila trinervis. The sequence goes on from QANX01004075.1 coordinate 21,195, forward strand.
TACTAGATCAATAGGCAATACAACTAGAGAAATTTGTTAGGGAAAACAAAAGAAAACTAATAATATGGGATTGGGAGATTTGTGTGCAGGATCCGGAACATATCATGGAGGAAAATAGAGTATCACCTTCATATTAACTTGACCTTGCAATGTAATATTTTCATATTTTAAGATTTATAAATCGAAAAACAACAATGTTGATAATAAAAGCTCGAACTAGTGCTTCCATACTTTTGTTTCTGCTAAATCATTGTGAAATAGAAGCATTTTTTAGCTATGAGGTGCAGGATTTGAGACATGATGGGAGGAAAAAAACAGAGTATCCCTCATATTTTAATTTTATTTCAAATCATCCAAACTATATGACAACTTTTAATTTGATGAATTTTTTGACACCTTTATTGTTCTTATTTAATGAAATTAATCTGAAATTCGAAGACCATTATTTAATGAAACAGATTGTGGCTTGATACTCTATTCCATTAAATACTATGTTTCCTTCAAAGATGGGGAAAAAAAAAAGCATTATACTATTCTAACTCAAAACACTCCAGATTTCTAGAACAAAAACCATATTCCAGATCAAAGACCATACTTATTTTGTGGCTCTCTTTTATGCAATAGGATAAGAAGGTATACTTAGTTTTGGTTTCTTGACCACATCAAAGACCAAACCTATGTGGTTTCAAATCCAAAATATAAGAAGCTACCGTCATTGTCAATGAAAAGTACCATTTTCTATTGCTTCAAACAAATATTATAGGAAAATGTCTTCAAAGTGGTATATATTATTGCTATAAGTTGTTATTCATTTGCTTTGGTATTCTTTCCTCTTGATAATATCACACTCTTGGGATTCCAAATATGTCAAATATAGGGAATATTGATTTGATAATCGACTTGAGCCAAAACATTAACTGCATCTAGTGGCTACTGCCTTGTATATCTTTCAAGATGTTGAACTAGACCTTTCCAAAAATATGCTTTCAGGATCCGTTTCTCAATTCTTGTGTAGCAAACCAAGTGAACCAATGAATATGCAAGTGTTCAACATTGCCAAATACAATTGTCTGCAAAGATACCAAACTGTTGGGAGTAAATAGGAAAAAAATATGAGGATCACATATTTAAGTTGCAATGAACTCAGTGGTGGTATAATTACTTCCTTTGGTTGAATGGCTTTTCTTCAATCAATACATCTATTTATCAACAACCTGTATGGAAAATTATCTCTGTGTGTATATATATATATATTTTTTCTGATTTGGACCTTGGAGAAAATACATTTGGAGGAGGGTTTTTAGAGTTGGCTGATACTGGTTCTATGGTCATATAACTATGTGCTCTTAGTTCCTTTCAAATTTTGGTAACTTTCATGCACTCACTTGCGGAGCTCTATTCTAAAATGTTTCAACAAATTCACTTTTATTGTGCCAATAAATAATATTTTTATTGTTTCTTTGACACATGATATTGTGAGTTTCCTCCCTTTCACCAAATATATTTTACTTGTGATGAAAGGAATGACAAATGAATATAGAAAAATATTTAGATTTGTGAAATCCGATGATTTTTTTTTTATCAGGACAAATTACAATAGAAATCGCTAGTCTCTCGACTTATTAAGCAACAATTTGGAACGAAAGATTCCTATGGAAATAGACAAGGGCTTTTGGCACTGGTATCTCTATTAATGGTTTATGTCTTTCATTTTCAAAATAAAGATACATGCCAATTACCTTCCAAAATACCTTTACTCTTTTGCCTAAAATTTTATTAGAAGGCCAAATCCTATCAATGCTATAAAAATAAAATTTTGGTAAAATTTTGGCGAAAATGTCAATTTTTGCATCTTGAGGGTATGAAAAAGTTCTATGAATTAATGAAAATAAATATATTTAATTAACTGGGACATTCAACACACATTGAACTATTCAAACGTTGGGCCGCCATTGACCCAAAATTAAAAAAATAAAATAAAACGTTGGAAAAGAAAGAGGGCATTGTAGGCTAATTCTTCGAAACCGAACGCATATATATGCTCTGCAAACGGCGTCGAAGGAGAAGAAGAGAAAACTAGCCGTTGTAAGGTTATTCTTCGAAACTCAAACAGATTCAGATTCAGATTCCGGGGGATCGATGGGTGATAAAGAGCCGTTGCAATTCAATTTTAGAAATAGACGCTCCCTCAATTCTAGCCGTTGCAAGGGTAATCTTCCAAATTCAAGCGCAATACGCATCCTGCTGTCGAACCATTCGAAATAATCGCTCCCCCAATTCTTCTATATAAATCCTCAATCCATTCTTCTTTCAGTTCTAATCGTCTCTTTATTTCTCTCTCTCTCTAGATTTTAGGGTTACCGAGTTCGTTCTCTGCTTGATTTCTTTTCGGTTATGGCCGCTGATACGACTCAGGGCTGGAGCGGCGACTCTTTTGATCCCAATAAGGAACACAGGTCTCTCTCTGTCTCTCTCTGTAATTCATATCAATTTTTGTTATTGTTAATAAAAAACTTATGGGAAGATTAGGAAAAACAATTTCTTTGCTGTTTAAGGTTATTGATTTGGTATGGATGACTTTATGTGTCTGAGCTTTTGGTTTTGACGAAATTTCATTTTATTTCTTTCTCTGTTTCAGTTTTTATGTGCTCGATTCTGAAGTTGTGATATTTAAATTTTTGGTGTTGGGTGCAACATAGGATGATTATGCTGCCGATGACGATGAATACGAAGGGAAATTTAAGAACGAGAGTTTCAAATTTTAATGCAACTAGGATGCATGTTCGATTGGGGCTTTTCTTTTTTCATCCTTTTTTAATTTTTTTTTGAGTTCTCTGGTTATTTCGGTTTAATTCGTGACTTCTTTGATTGGATACAATTATGGTGATGGTCAGCCAACCAACAATGCCTCAAGGTTTTATAATTGGTTCACAGAGTAACAAAATTTTATTGCAATTATTTACCTGTTCTGCTTGAAATAATAGTGAATCGAGTTCTGGGTAAAGAGGGGGTGGAATGGCTTCGGAATATGCAGTATGGAGTGTTTGGTCTCGGCAACAGGCACTATGAGCATTTCAACAAGGTTTGGAATAGTGTTGTTAATTTCGTTATTTTTTTTTTCTATTGGTGTGTCTATGGCTTTTCTATTGCATAATTTATTATTTTGTTTTTGTGTACTTGTATAACTGGTCGCCAAGGTAGTGGTTGACCTCCTTGCTGAGCAGGATATGCTTTCCGTGCCTATTTTCTGGAATAACTATAGTAATAAACTTGTTTTTTCATTGTAGTGTTTTAGGTACTTTGTTTCAGAAAATATAACTTTACTCTTTCAGTTGCATTTGCTCTCAGAAATATGTTTCTAGTTCTAGAAGTAATACTTGCATATGCATATGGTCTGTGTTTACCAGTATTGCTTTGAATATGATGATTACTCCTTATTAGCATTATTAGTTATCCATCCGTAGCATGCTGTGTAGCTTACAGTAAGCATATGCAGCAGAATATTGTTAATAAACTTTCAAAGGAGAGCTTGTGAATGGAATCCAGTGGTTAATGACAATTATAACTAATATCTTTCTATCATTTCCTCCGAGTCCTGAGTTGTTATCTACTAGTGGAATTTATGTTTCCTACTCATTCATCATAGGACCATGTTTTATTAAAAGAAAAGTTGAGAGTTAAGCGTTTTCTGTTTCATTGCTCAGTAGAAAACAATGCCTGCTCTATGGTGGTGGCAATGATAATTGCAGATCTTGTCCGTGCATTATTGGAACAAATTGCAGCAAATCTGGTTATCGTCTTTCTTTCCTTTTCTTTTTTTAAAAAGTTATTATTTCAACGCTAGTACTTGCAAACATTTGATTATCAAGATGGATTTAAATTCCTTGGTACAGTAGCCTAGAATGCTTATTGAGGATCATATAATCAGGCTGTTAATGGAGTTATCATTGCTATCCTTGACTGGATATACTTCCAATCAATACCTTTAGTGGTTTGACTTGCCTCATTCTGTGTCAAGTAGATCCAAGAATTTGAATATGATTTTGTTTAAAGAATTAACTATAAATCCTTGCGTGATGGTTGAAAATGATGGCTGTTTCTATACTCTGTTTCTAACTTATATAATCTTAGGTTTTATAATCTGACATATTTGTTTACTGTATGAAGGTCTAGTGTGGCTGTTACAAAGGAACTCCACACTCCTGCATCTGATTGTTCTTGCGTGCATTTGCCTGATCACTTACTTTTCCCCTTCAGCATATAACCACAAACCTTATGCAGGTAATTAATACTTTCTCATGTTAATTTTCAGTGAGTATTTCTAATACTTAGTTTATGGTACATGTACTACTACTACTACAACTAGAGTTTTTAGAAATTTTTTCTTGAGTAATATTAGGTCTCAGATACTAAGATCACTATGTTACACATGTGATGATATATGTTTAAAGAGCCTTGACATAAAAGTTCTATCCTATTTAAATATTCTTGCCTTATGCTTATCTGCTATACTTACAAGAATAAAAAATGAGGAGTTATTTGAGGGATTCTCCACTATATTGCTTAATTGACAGTATTGAAATGTGAATTAGTAGACAAGTGGAATAAATATGCTATACGAACTTTTGGAATAAATATGCTGTATGAACTTTTGGAATAAATATGTTATATGAACTTTTGGAACACTGTCATGTATGATGTAGTGAGATGCATACATATACATATGTACGTGTAAACATGGAGACAACAAATATGTTATATGAACTTTTGGAACTCAGTTTCATGCATGATATAGACATGCTTACGTATAAACATGGAGACAACAAAATTGCATTTACTCAACACATACACGTAGACATACATTGACTCTCCTTTTTTTAATTGGGCAGTGCACCATGATTGAACTTCATGATGATGATGATGATAATGGCTAATCGCTAATTTGTAATTGAAGAATTGATGCAACTCTCAAAGTAGTTTTAGTATATAGTGTGTTCTACAGTCTTTGTTTATCATGTATAGGTTTTGTGATTCTGTCGTGTAAAGATGAACTGGTAATAATAATGATAAGAATGGATGATTTTTTTGGTTTGGGAGAGAAGAGACAGCTCTCAGGGATTACTCGGGGCTTTTCCTCTCCCTCGTGGTTTTGGGTTTGTTGGTTTTCTGCTTTCTTTTTCTCCCCCTCCATTCCCTTCGTCTCTTTCAATTTTTTTCTCTTTCTTTCCTTTACTTTTTTTCCTATCTAATTTTTCTCTCTAGTTTTTACTTTTCTTCACTTTTTTTCTTTCTAATTTCTCTCTCTATTTTTTCCTCTGCTCTCTCTATTTAATTCTCACTCTTTCTAAATTCTCTCTCCATTGTATATCTCTACTCTCTCTTTTTTATTTCTCTTGAATTACTTTCTCACCTTCACTTTTCTCACTCATTTTTCTCTCCAGTTTTATTTACAGTCTTTGTTCTCTCTGTTTTCTCATTTTATCTTTTATGCGTTCTCTGTTTACTTTCCTCTTGTATATGTCTTTATAATTTCTCTCTAACTTTCTCAAGTATCTTTTTCACTTTTGGATTGCCATTATTGCGTTTGAGGCTAAATAGTTTATTTCGTGGTTAGTAATGCCAAGTTATCTAAAATTTCATTTGTCCTGGAAAAGTAAATTAATAATCGTTAGAATCAACTACTGTTATAAATTTATAAGATAATTTTATAAAAGCTTTTTTTTTCTTTTGTTTTTTCTTTTTTGTTTATAGGGGAAAACATTGAAAACTTAAAAAAAAAAAAAAAAAAAAAAAAAAAAAATACAACAACAACAAATAAAAAACATTACTTTCTTTCTTTAAAACTCAACTTTTTATTTTTTGAAATATTTTTATAAGAATCAACTTAAAATTTTAAAACATGATAATAATTATAAAACTTTTTTTAATATGATTTTATATTAAATTTTATTTATTAAGATTTTATACTAAAGTTCAAAAGATCCTTTTTTGTAGAAAAAAATAAAAACTTATAAAACAAAATATAAAATACTTTTTTAATTTTTTTCTCATCAACTAAGAGATATAAAAACATTTTGTAAATAAAAATATTATGATCATAAAATAATTGCTTTTACATCTTGATAGATATAGAATTATATCTTTATTTTTTTAATACAGCTCATGGTCATAAAATAGTTGCTTTTACATGTTGATATTCTTTTATTTTTTTAAGACTGCCCATTAATTTACATTATTAACTAGTGTTAAAAATCGTAAAGTAGATATAATAACTATCAATAAGCTATATTTTTACTTGAATATATAAAAAATGTAAAATTATCGTCAGTAAACTTTTTATCAAAAAAGAAGAAGAAAAGATTTTCAATAAACTATATTTATACATAAATGTAAAACGTAAAATTGTTTTAGAATTTTTATCTTACGTGGTATTTATTTTACTTTTAATGTTATGTGAAAAGACAACACTTTTAGTTTTATAATTTATTTTCTTTTGTAAAAATAAAAAAACTTAATGTAATCAAGGACAAATGAAATTAATTAAAACTTGGCATTACTAGCTTATGGAACAAATGATTTATCTTGACAATGGGCACCAAATGGGAAAGAGAAGCTAGAAAGCTATTAGAAGAATCATAGAGAAAGTGTAGAGAAAGTGACATGTAGAAAGTTTACAGAAAAATGAGAGAAAAGAGAAAGGAGAGATAGTAGTGAAACTGTAGAAAGAGAAGTATTGATGAGAAAATGTATGGGGAGAGTTTTTGTCAAGAGAAATTTAAATTGAGTGGGTGGAAGAAGAAAGTGGTGAGAAAATATAGGAAAGGGTCTTGAAATGGAGAAAAAAGAGGAAAAAGAAAGAGGGAATGAAGTAGAAAAATGGAGAGGGAGGTGAAGCTGGAAAGAGAAAGTGGTGGAAGAAGGGATGTTTGGAGAGAGTGGAAAAAGGATAAATAAAGATGGGAAGAACATAGAAATAGGAGAAAGCCGAGGGGGGATTTTTTATTATTATTTATGTTTTCCCATTATCATAAATAAATTAGCCTTTCCAACTCCCATTTGTATAGCTCTTTCACAATGAAAGTTTCATTATTAATCACTCTTATCATTTTAATACATACTAATTAAGTATTACATTGATTATTATTCTTATACTTATAATAAATAATAATGAAATTGTATAGCTAGTTCTATCGTTGTTATCCTAATTTCTTTGTCGTTTAAAACCTTTCTTGTTCTTTTATTTTGCTAAGTTTTTTTACCATTTCTTATTGGATAAGATAGATGCGAATCAATTTCACGTTATTCATTTGATTCAATTATAAAACTTTGCTTTGAGATTAATTGAATATGTTTGGCTTATACAACTTAGCCATGTTTAAGATGTCCAATTTTTTAATTTTTAATTTTTTTAAAGCACTTTTTATGTGCTTTACCTTCTTGAATTAAATCCACCACCCCTGTCATCCTCAACACACTCTCACTTTCAAGGAGAGTATTTGATCCGTAGTTATCATTATTATCATTATTAATAATATGTAAGTATTTATTTCACAAATCATGTATTGAGTTGCGGTCTAGAATAAGGCATCCCAGTTTCATTTGTGTATACACTACTTGTCTTTGAGACCAACATCTATGAGACTAACTATAAAGTATCAAGGTCATTATCGTCATGGCCTCCTATATCTTGTAGACAATGTCGCTGACGATGAAAACATGATCAAAACTTGGAGTCCCTTTAACACCTTTGGTAAGCATCCATTGGTTTCCTCTAAAGATTTTACCCATACCCGACGTTACATAATTTGCTGTGATAAATGTAACTTCTTACACTTTTTTATTACATCGTTGAAGATAATTCTGGAAAATACTATTGTGACACTCGTGAAACCGAAAACGATCCACAGATTTGTGCATATTATTATGAAGAATGCAAATATATGGCTCATTTCCATTGTATAATTTCTGAGGTAAATGATATTAATTTTATTTATAAATATTGATTAAATATTTTCATTATTTATTATTTATATTATTCGTTCTTGATTTTTAACAGTAACTAAATAATATTTTGTTTATGAGAATGTATTATGTATGTGTGTGTGTGTGTGTGTGTGTGTGTGTGTGTATAACATAGAGTGCTTATTAAAATACTAGATAGTTATTCAGGATGTATGGAATTCTATAGAATCTAGATAAAGAGCTGCCTTATTCTATAGTAATCCTAAGGGAGGAGCCAGTATGACTTCAAACTCTATTCCAATGAGATGTCATGAGTTTTTCGATTCAATAAAAGTTTTACTGTTTTTCATCGGAGCCATGAAGTTTAATTTATAGAGAAATATTAGGTCCACGTTTTTGTTTTACGCTACATTTTGCTTGAGTTGCCATTGATGTGCCAAAAGGTATCTGTTTAGCCAAAACTAAATCCTTTTAGAATTGGATTTTTTAGGAAGGTTTTCTCCATTGTCTCGATTGAATTGGAAAAAATTTTGTGACCCATAAGAGTAAATGCTTTCTTCCAAGAAAAAAAGGACTAATGATATATGGGATTGGGAGCTTTCAGTGCAGGATTCAGAACACATTATGGAGGAAAACAGAGTACCACCTTCGTAATCTGTTTTTCTTTATATAAACTATTTATATAAACTCTACTATGTTTTTTTTTTCAGAAAAAGTATTTCATATTTGAAATTTATTTAGATATTGAGAATATGATGTAATGCCTAACTCAGCTACTTGTTAAGAGTAGGTTTTGGCTTGCCCCTTTTTTATTATTAGTAAGATAGGTTTGTTTGGAACCTTTTCTATGTTATTAGCAAGGATGAAAATATCGGTATCGACGGAAATATCGAATGTTCAAAATACGGAAATATTGATAAAATATCGATATCGATAAAAAAACGAAAGAAATGACGGAAATTTATAGAAAAATATGGAAAATTTTTTATGAAACTTCAGGATATGCTTATTTATTAGATACTTTATCAATTTAACTATAAAAATTGAAAAAATATTGAGTGGAAATCATATTTATTATAATTAAGAGATTTATAGTACTCGCTGATAGAAACAAAAATATTATTAATTAAGTAATGAATTATTCATTAATCAGAATAATAATACAAGTACATGATTACTTAAATATAAGTCAATATCATATAGAATTTCTTGGTGGTTGAAAATTTTCACTCTCTTCCTCATCCTCATTTTTAATTCTGTATTGAGAGAAATATTGATCAGAAGGCACATCTCCTTGATAATTTTGCATGTAATTGTTAACATGCAAACTATATGGATCTAATATTTCATGTGAGTGTCTTTGCTGATAGTAATGATATGGTTATATTTGTTTTATATAGTAGGATGCTATTTTTTTTAGTCAAATTTGTAATAATTACATATTCTAAATTAGTTGAATTCTTAATTTTGAAAAACTATGACCGGTTATTTGTTTGGTATGGTAGGATGCTATTTTTTTTATTCAAAATTGTAATCATTACATATTCTACATTAGGGGAATTCTTAATTTTGAAAAACTATGGCCGGTTATTTGTTTGGTATGGTAGGATGCTATTTTTTTTATTCAAAATTACAATCATTACATATTTTACATTAGTTGAATTCTTAACTTAAAATATATCATCAACAAATAATTATAATTTAAAAAATACTCAAATATTTATAAAAATATATGATATTTTAAAATTTAAACCATCTAAATTTCCACGGATATTTCAGAAATTTCCATGAAAATTTTGACCAGTTTGTGAAGCAATTACCTTGGAAATTTCGACGGAAATATCGGAGAAATATCGGAAATTTCCACGGAAATTATGAAAATTTTGACCAATTTGTGAAGGAATTAATTAATATCCTTATCCCCAAAAAAATAAAATTTCAGCGAAATTTCGCCGAAATTATCGATTTTTTTGTCCTTGGTTATTAGTAAATGACTTTCCTTGCTTGTTGCTTTCTTCGCTTGCTTGAGAACATTAATAGAATACATATATCAAATTTTGGCGAAGAAAAAGTGAATGCGTGTTAGATGGATAAAAATTAATGGCAAGCAACTTCCAGAAGAAAATTCTTGGAATCATTTTCAAAGCAACTTCCAGGACCATTCATGTTCTTGAAGCATCAAAGACTTTATCAATAATTCTTAAATTTCTCTATCAATAATTCATAAGTATCCAAAATATGCATATAAATTTTGCGACTTTTGTGCCTCCAGAAAGACTTTTGAGTTAACAAGGACTTTTGAGTCAAGAGACTTAGAAGTGGATAAACAATTTGTTGGTCAGTGGCACAGACTCTTGATTACACCATTAATTTGTTTTTATTATGCATAATTAATTTTTTAAATTTTTTGTATTTATAATAAACGAAAAAGTTTATTATATTTTAATATGCATAGAGGATTTCTCAAGATTAACTTTCATATTAATAATGAATTAACGGTCACAATTCAATACATTTTTCATTCACATATTTATAAAGCTACTATTTAGCAAATTAAAAATAAGTTACATATTCACAAAACTTTTCATATATTCAACTTAGCTCTGATATTTTCTTCAAAGGAATATTCAAACTAGTACATATGTTGAGATCAAGATGAAGCACCAAAAAGGTGCTGAACAATATTCTATATGATACAAAATAAAAGCCCATTACAAGAAGAAAACATATATAATTACAAAAAAAGAAGAAGTAATCATTCAGAGTGAAATATAAGTTTTTATTATCCTTTTTTATTTAAATCTATTGGAAAAAAACGATAACTAAAAAAAATAAACCCATATTGAATTAGAATTAACACATTGGTCTAAACATTGAACACATGATATGAAAGTAGTGAAAAGCAGCAATTGCCACATCACAATCAGAAGAAAATTCTTGTGTGACGCACCAAAAAGGTGGATATTATTTTATTTATTACACCTTTAATTATTTTAATTTTCTTTATTCGAGGATCTATGTTCTGGATTTTGAGGTTCATTAAAAACCTAAACACACACACATCTATGAAGCTACTCTTCAGCAAATTTAAAAATAAATTGCATATCCATAAACTATTTATATACACTTTACTCTGTTTTTCTTTCAGAAAAGTAATTCATATTCAAAATTTATTTAGATATTGAGAATAGGATGTAAAGCCGAACTCGGCTACTTCACTTGTTAAGTGTAGGTTTTGGCTTGCCCCTTTCTTATTATTAGTAAGATAAGTTTATTTGGAAACCTTTCTATGTTATTAATAAAGGGCTTTTCTCGCTTGTTGCTTTCTTCGCATGCTTGAGAACATTAATAAAATACATGTATCAAATTTTTTTGAGTTTTCAATAACTAGAGCGCTAACGACAAAGAAAACGGATGCATGTTAGATAGATAAAAATTAATGGAAAGCAACTACTAGAAGAAAATTCTTAGTAGCATTTTCAAAGCAACTTCCAGGACCATTAATGTTCTTGAAACATTAAAGACTTTATCAATAATTCTTAAATTTCTCTATCAATAATTCATAAGTATCCAAAATATAAATATAAATTTTGCCACTTTTTTGCCTCCAGAAAGACTTTTGAGTGACAAGACTTTTTGAGTCAAGAGACTTAGAAGTTGATAAAGAATTTGTGTGGTCAGTGGCACAAAGTCTTGATTACAATATTAATTTGTTTCTATTATGTATAATTAATTTTTAAAATTTCTTGTATTTATAACAAAAAGATTTTTCATCAAACAAAACAGTCAATCATATTTTAATATGCATGTAGGAATTTCTCATGATTAACTTTTATATTGATAATAAATTAACGGTCATGATTCAATACATCTTTCATTCACACATTTACAAAGCTACTATTTAGCAAATTAAAAATAAATTACATATTCACAAAAAATTTCATATATTCAACTTGCTCTGTTATTTCCTTCAAAAGAATATTCAAACTAGTAGGGACTAAATGAGCGGAAACACATATGTTGAGATCAAAATCAAGCACCAAAAAGGTGCTGAACAATATCTCATAATTACAAGCCCATTTGCTTTGCTCTTATATGACTCAACAAGAAGAAAATAAAAAAAAATAAATAAATAAATAAAAAACTAATCATTCAGAGTGAAATATTTTTCTTTAACCCTTTCTGATTTAAATATATTGGAAAAAAATGATAACTAAAACACTAAACCCATTTTGAATTAGAATTAACACATTGGTCTGAGAATTGAACACATGATATGAAAGTAGTGAAAAGCAGCAATTGGCACATCAAAATCAGAATAAAAATCTTGTGAGACGCAACAAAAGGGTGGATATTATTGAACACGGCATGCATGACCAAATCAATGGACTATTCTTGTCCACATCAAGCATCAACGGATTAGAGACTCTAACTACTACCGATGGATCTTCAAAATCATAGAATATATGAATATAAATTTGTTTGGGCCACCTATAACGTAAGCAGACTTAAATTTGTTTGAGTTTCCATAAAGACTTTTGAATCTCCAAGGGCACAGGAGACTTTACCATGCAGAAGACTTTGGCTTATATATGGAAAACACTCTCTAAAGCAGTGAGTGCAACTTTTTCTTGCAAAGCCTAGCTAGTTTTGCATAGCCATGGACGGTTCTCTTAATTTCACAATACCCAGTGCTCTTGTTTTTGGATTTCTTATAATCCTTTCAATTAATAGTAATTATATGGCGTGCAATGGCAGCTCTAGATCTTCTAACCTGAGTTGCATCCAGAGCGAGAGACAAGCTCTTCTAAGCTTTAAGCAACACCTCCATGATCCTTCCCAACGCTTGGCCTCGTGGGCCGGCGACGACTGTTGCAAATGGTCCGGCATTGTTTGCTCCAAATTCACTGGTCATGTTCACAAGCTCCTTCTTGGTGATCCTGATGGTCTATTTTATAATGATCCCTTAAGCGGTGA
>QANX01004076.1:0-72234 GCA_003254975.1 Ochetophila trinervis
TGTCCATTCCTTATTCCCTTAGGTAGCTTTCCATATGCAAATGATGATGTTCTCTATATTTTAACCACAGGCGGGATGTAAATGTCACTGTTGAATGTTGCTCTGAGAATGTTAAAATTATATTTTTAGCACTTCATGGCACAATTTCTGATACAGCAGTCCAAGCATCCATGTGGCAAGGACGGGATGTGAAATATCACATAATTGAAATTGTAAGATGCAATCTTTATTTTGTCTTTATTATTATTATTATTGTTGTTATTATTGTTGTTGTTGTTGTTGTTTTTTAAAATAATTCTTCCCGAAATTTAAAACTGAAACCAGCAAATGCTTCGGTTCTAAATTGTCTGTCACTGAGCCATAATCTAATGTCAGCATGGAATTGGTTTCACTTTGTTAGCTTTAAAACAAAACTATGGTCATGTCCCAGGGCAAAACATGAAGGTTACCCTGAAAAACAAAAATAAAGAAAAAAACAAAAACAAATTCAAAAATTAGTAAAACATGGAGGCTACCCTGATATGTAATTATCTATCGGTATCTCTATTTTAAAACATGCATTTAACATGGGAGGATATTGAGCTATGTGTGAATTTTGGCAGTGGCTGGATTCGCTCAAGTCTATGTTGAAGGAAGCCGAGTGGCGGAAACACAAGTCAACACCAACAATGGATGAGTATATGATGAATGGATATGTATCATTTGCCTTGGGGCCAATTGTCCTCCCAGCTCTTTATATGGTTGGGCCTAAGCTTTCTGAGGAGGTTGTTAGACATTCTGAATATCATAATCTTTATAAACTCATGAGCACTTGTGGACGTCTTCTCAATGACATCCACAGCTTTAAGGTAGGCTACTCTGTCTCTTAAATTTACCTTTCTTGTTTTCCTTATATTATTATTCCTTCTGATGGTTGTTTTAAATGCACTAATCACTCCATACTATGCAGAGAGAATCTGAGGTAGGGAAATTAAATTCTGTATCGTTAGCAATGATTCAGAGTAATGGTAATGTAACTGAAGAAAAATGCATCGAGGAGATGAAGTGTGTTATAAGCAGGAAGAGGAGAGAACTACTGAGATTAGTTTTGCAGGAGAAGGGTTGTGTAGTTCCCAGAGCTTGTAAAGATTTGTTTTGGAAAATGAGCAAAGTGTTGCACCTTTTCTATGCCAAGAATGATGGATTTACCTCTCATGAGATGGCCAATGCTGTAAATGCAGTAATTGAGGACCCTCTCCTTCTTACTCAATCTTAAGTAGAAGATATATGCAATACCATGTTGAATAAGTTTTGATTTTGGTTCCATGGATTGAGAGAACGCATCCAAGGAAGATAAATAATATGACTGGGTAATGTGATTTATATTGGAGTAGCTTATTCTAATTTAATTAGATTTTTCAACATTATCTTTGTTACAAAATACAATTTATTGGCTAGTCAAGGAAAATCTTTGATTTTTGAATTGTATATATACTAAACTAAATACGTGTGTTCTCTTCTTTTTTTATTTTTTTATTTTTTTTTATCTACTTTCCCTTCCCATTCCCATATGCTCAAACAAAAGCCTTTTTATATTCAATTTGTAAAAGTAAACAACATAAGTCCAGGCAGCATCTTAGTCCTAAGCACACATTAGAAACATAAATTTCTTGATAAATTATTATTAGTTTTAGTAAATTAGGAACTAGCATTACATATAAATTATAAACTTGCCATTATTGCACAAGCTCTCGAGCCAACCGACAAAACAAGGCTGAGAACGAAGGCGTGCCCAAATATTGGCTGCTCCAAAGGAACTTCATTGATTTCTTTTCTTGTAAAAAGCTGACAACATACTCTCCATCCAATGGCGTGCTATAATTATGGGAGGAGGGATAAATATCAGAATGATTTCTTATGTATACCACATTTTCATAAGATTTAGAGAAATATTTAATGATGATTTACACTAATTTTATCTCTGATTGGTTTTTTTTATTTTTGCAGATCTGAAAGGCTTAAACCATGGATCAAGGAGCAACCAAAAAATCACCACAACACTATAATCAATCACAAATATCCAATTCAACCAGCTACAAAGATGATATTAATTTAGAAGCATAATCGATCATCCAAGATAACCCAACAAGAGGATGCTCTTGCTAGAGCTCTACTCTACTAGTAACCTATTTCAATTTTTAAATCTAAAGTGAAAAACAATGTTATAACTATTGTTTAATAAGTTCTTCACCCTACTTTATTGATGATGCAATAAACAGAAACAATAGCGATAACTTTAACAAAAAAAAGCCTGTATACTCAAGCTTAGCTTTATCACCTAAGTACCTTGCATCACTCGCTTTCGTCATTGCTTCAAGGGAGCCCATGCCACGGTATTTTTTGACCCGGCGACCATTCTGGAATAAAAAATTTCACAATTCATATTATTGAATAATTCTTATCAACAATAGTGAAGCCTGTATACTGAAACAAATAAATAAAAGAAAATGATTGAATTATGATAGTGTAGGTAGCTAGTAAGGAAATGATTGTTTTTGTGTCGTTTTATCATCATTTTTCTAACTCGCATGCATTTCATTGTTAACTTCACTAGAAAAACATTTTTTGTCTTCTCAATGAATGTAAGTGATGGTGTTTGAAACTCAAAAATGTACGATTTTTCTACAATCTGAAATTTTGTTTTAAATTATGAATAAATGATGGATTGTTAAGAAATAAAAATAAAAATAAAAATAAAAAGCATGCTGTATAGAATATGATTTCTCCAATAGTAGAACAATTCCCCAGCCGCCTAAAATAAATATAAAAACAATATATGTAACTAAAGGAAAATCACATAACTTTAAATAAGAATAAATAATATTATAGGATTTAGGTGTTGAAGAACTTTGAGAAAGTGAAATCACCTAAAAGTTAAGGGGAAAAAAATTGGTGTGGTGGATAAAGATTTTGTGAAGTTATACTGGGAAAATTCATGAAAAATTTTAAATCTAAAAAGGGGTGTATATTGAAAATGGGAGTACGTGGAAACTTTGGAATAGATTTTGCAACTTCCATGTTCTGTTTATCTGTAATATGTTGGGGTGGCACATTCTATGCTTGAGACTTTTGCATTTTGATGATAACAGCTTCTCCATTATAGACTCCAACAAGTCTTTCTTTTGTATTGTTTCTGGCAGGTTAATTATGGGAATTTCATGCATGGGCTGATGAAGGAGAATATCCAACTAAACAGGAAAGTTACGTCGGAGCTGTCTATGCATGAGCCACATAGCTTCAAGTCCCTGGTAGACATCTCTCGAAATGCATTTCCTGGAAACAAGAATTTGGTGTTTCCTCCCAAAAAAGAAGGCATTTCAATTGTTCTGTAATTTGGCTATTTGGATGTCTCATCCTTTTTTATAGCCCTTTTGTACCAAACAATTTTCTTGTTTATTTTTTCCTCTTCCTACTTAATCTGATCATTGTCTATCTACTAATCCAAACTTTTACAGGAGCTTAATCTGACGTCATCATGCATTTTTTTTTAATTTCCAATTTAATTTATTTGTTAATAAATGACTTTATTATATTACTTTTTTGATGATATTATCATTTTTAATGATTTTATGTTTAAATTTTGACATAATAGTGCGAAATGTTTAAATTTTTATCTGTTGTAAAGTTTGATATGTCTAAACTATAAAATTGTCAATATATATTTTATATGAAATTGTAATTTTTTTTAGTTGGCAAAATATTTTTTTCTCAATTTTTTTATTATTATTTTATTAAAATTGTTTTTTTAAAGATAATTTTAATTGCATGCCTTTGATTGGATTGTGTGTTAAATTTTGACATAGTAGTAAAGAATGATCAATTTTTTGTCTGTCTTAAAATTTAAACTATGAAAGTGTTATGAGATTTAATATTTATTTTATGAAACTTATTTAGTCTATATTATAAAATTGTTAAAAAATTAATTAAAAGAAAAAAGAAAAAAAGTTGGCATAGTGGTATAAAATGTTAAGTACTTGCATGTTGTGAGACTTAGCTTGTTTATATCATGAAATTGTCAATGTAGTAATATTTATATAAATTTAACATAGTAGTTTAGGATGTTTAAATACTTGCGAGTCGTGAGACTTAGCTTGCATATATCATGAAATTGTTAATGTATTTTTTCTAAAAAATGAATTGATACTAACATCCATACGAGTACTTAAGTCATCATGTCGGTGGCTTAATTACTTAGTAGGATGCTTAGATTGGTGAATGAAGTTAGTTAAATGTCATGACCTGCGGGTTCTTGTTTACTCTGTTGGTAACTGGTTCACTGCATTTAGTTGTGGTGTTTAATTAATTGTTCTTACCCTTGTATGGGTTTCTTTCTTGCTCAGAGAGCTCTAGTGATTTATTTTGTTTAAAAAGAACATATATTTGGAGGTTGGAAAATGAGTTAATGCATGATCCTGTTAAGATGTGCATGTTGTTAATATTTGTCATTTCTGTAGCTGCAAGCATTCCAAAAATACTCTGCCTATATTTGCTATGATTGTTTAATGAGGTTTGTTGTAATATATAAGGCTCTGTTAAATTTTATTTTAGTTGAAGCTGATTTAAGCTTTGAGAATAATTCCACTGAAGAATGTTGTTAATTAAACCACTGCAATGCTAGAAAGTTGTGTGAAGATTGAGATTATTTAAACAACTGTTACTTATGAATTAAAGCATTATATAAATGAATAGATGTTAAAGAGTCCTTGAAGTTGTCAGTACCTATAAGTTTTTTATGAAAATTGATATAAAGTTTGCCAAGTTCGACATAAATGGTAAGCATTGTTGCTAAATTGATGTTATCTTCTATGTGTAATAAAGTTGGTAATGTGAGGATATTTTGACCGGAGTCGAATTAAATTACAATACTCAACAAATTGAATATTTTTTGGAACAAAAGATCTTGATATTGGTAATAGGAGGAAAAATAGAATGTTTTGATGAATAGATCAACGAGCTTGAAGAGATCAACCAATCCTGAGTGAATATTAATATTTATAAAGATGGATGAAGTTTCTTATATGTTGTTAATGAGGTTAGTTGACTTTAATTTTATTTTTTGAATATAAATGTTTATAATTTATAATTTTGGTTTTAAAGTGGTATTTTTAGGATTAATGAATTATTTTAATTGGATAAGCATTTTCATGTGGTATTTTGTATATACTTGAATTGTATGATGTTGTGGTTGCTGTTATTAGAACTCTCAAATATGCGATAATTGAGGATAATTCTTTTCTGCTGCAAAGTAAATATCTGAGTTATATTTTTTTGGAAAAGAGATTGAAGGATTAGTAATATATGATACATTACTAGTCTTGGTATTTAACATATTTTTATTGATGTTGAGTTAAGAGATGTAAATTATTATTGAAGTTAAAAAGAAAAAGTTGATATATGAAGATATTTTGTTTTGAATTTACACAAATAATTGTGGAATTTTCGCTCCATTCATTTTGAGATGACAAATTAGAGTTTCAAATGAATAAAAGAACATGAAAGCTATAAAGTCTGATAGAGATTGTGGTTACTATGTAATATTTGATGAGATTGACAGGAACTTTGGACCATTTAAAAAGTTTTTTAGGAATGTGGTAATAACACATTGTATATAATGTTAGAGATGAGAAGTCGCACATTTTTTGAATATAGTGCGATGTATGCTGAAATATTTATTTGAATTTTCTTGTGGGTGAGGTTTTGAAGACTTCAACATATAAAATAAAATCAAATGAGAAGCCTAGCTCATTTTTTGAGTATAAAGTTGTGAATCTTTGGTAAAAAATCTATAATTTCTTGATCAAAATATTGGATCTTAAGACCATTGGTGGTCATTTATTGGATCTAAGTGTTCCATATATTATTTATAATCTCATACCACCAATATTGTTGAGTTAAACAAAGATGAATTTATTTGAAGATGATGTTGACATTGATTTTGGTCAAGGATCAAAAAAGATTGAGCTTTAGAAATGGAAGTATGTTTGTTCAATAAGGATGAACCCATCGATGAAGAATATGGAGTTCAAAATATGTATTTGGTAATGATGTGCTTTTAAAATGGTCAAAAAATATTCACAGACATATTATATATGATAATTATGTGGTTTGCAAAATATGAATTTTGATATAAATGATTAATTGGATTCAACAATTATTGGGAAGTCATGAGTATTTTGCAATATAATTTTTGAATTAAATGTGATAATTGATAATGTGACATTTATGGTACATAATGTGGTTAAATTGTCACTATAATGCAAACTTGTTGGTTGAATATGAAGCTTTCATACTAAATTTATTCCAATGGTTAAATGGAAAAGTTTAAAACTGAGATTTATGGCTAAAAGTTTAGCTAAAATGAGGAGTTGCATATGATGAATGTCAAAACTGTTGTGTTTAAATGGATATCTATTTAAATATATTTGAATGGTATAACAAATTGGCTTTTGAAATGTAAGTAATGAATATTTTTTTTGTATGTTCAATAAGTCAATTTATAGATTGAGCAAGCCTTGATACAGTGGTATATCTATGTTTGAAGACAACGCCATTATTATTTATTGAAGAATGTTATAGAGGATTAGTGGGAGTGACCTCATATTTATGGTTTGTATGTGATGACATAGTACTTGCATCCAATAATTCTAACATAGATTAGTGGGAAAAGTTTTATGTCCAATAGTTCTGACCTATTTATGGAGAAATATTAAATGTTATTTAGTCAATGTTTGGATATGGAGATTTTTTGTAATATATTATATGTTTTTTGGATATAAAAATTCTTTAAGATATGACTAATTATTCTACTGGTAAAGTTTCGGTGGTAAAAAATGATAAATTTTCTAAAGATTATTTTCCAATGATGGAAGTGAGAAAAAATTAAATGAAAAATGGTTTCAAATATTAAATACGTTGTTTTTATTGTGAGTATGTTGTACTCAAGTGCACACACAATTTGATATTTTTTATGCTATAAGTGTGCTTGGTAGGTATTTGAGTAATCTTAGTCATTGCGTAAGTAAGCAGTCAAGAAGGTAGTGAGATATCTTTATGTTTAAAATATTATATGTTGACAAATCAGCGTACCAACTAACTTGATGTGGTTGGCAATTGTGATGCTGATTATATTAGCTGCGTCAATGATATAAGTTTCACTACTAGATATGTTTGTATCATGACATAAGGAGTTGTGTCTTGGAAAGTTTCTAAACAGACTGTTGTAGCGTCCTTAGTTATAGAAACAGAGTATATGTTGCGTGTATTGAGGCAACCGTTGAGACAATTTGACTGCTGAATTTTGTATATGCTTTAGGAGTTTTGACTTCATTGTGAGACTAATAAATATGTACTGTGATAATTCCGCAGCAGTAATTTTCTCCAATAATATTAAGAATACATCGATGTGAAATTATATATATAAAGGGAAGGAGAAAGGGGTAAATACATCATATTTAATGTATACAAACGTATTTATAACATGTTGGCAGGTTCACTAACTAAAAGCACGCCTACAGGCATCATTCAGGAGCACGTATCTCAGATGAGAGTGTTAAGCAACTGAGACTGCATTGGGTTAGTGAGAGTACTGTAATCTGTATTATTGAATATGTTGTTGGTTATATATTATTGTCTTGTTGAGAAATACATGCCTAGAAGCGAATCATTATTATATATGAACGTGTATATACATATTGTATATTACCTCCTTGAAATGGAACTGTTTAAGATGTTTGATATCTGTAAATGTAATTGTTTGATCCACTAATATTGTTGTAAATCTCTAGCACCTAAACTGTCTATATTATTGTATTATGTCAATTCACTATACGTATAGTTGAAATGGTGATGGTTATTGTTTGAAATTTAATTATATTAAATCTCTGAAATCTAGGTTATGTGTATTGTTGTACCATGTCGGTATGTTATATGCTTAACTGAAATGATCATTTGTGTGTAAGATTCTGATGCAAGTGAGTATTTGTTTTATAATTGATGATTATGCCGTCCAAGTAGGAGATTGTAAGAATAATTACGTAGACTTGGCATAATCAAGTGGACTCACTTACTGGGCTTCGATGTTTCCAATAATGGGATTAGACACATTGTTTAATTTATAGTAATGATGTCAATTGAAATCACTTTCTTTTTATTCTTTGGTGGGCCCATTAGACCAAAGGAACATGATGTTTCTTTATCAGTAGAACTCTATTAGAATTTGGACTCATCTCTATTTTTATATATATTATTATTTTGTGTGGATTATAAACATGATACGAGGGCCATTGTTTTAAATAAACTTATTATTTTTAATATAAGGAAAAAGAGCAAATGGGTGAGAGGGTTGGTTTCATAGTGGTTTCTATAATATATTTACTGTTTTGTAGGCTCTACAACAATTGAGAATAATAAATTATGGTAAACGGTATGTTGATATGTACTATTAAATAACATGAAATCTAAGTGAAATAATAATTTATCCACCGCATTTATGTATATTAATATATAATATATTTATTAAATTTCAACAAAATAGAGCTAGGGGAGTTGCGGAGCTTGTGGGGCTTTTGTCTGTTTTCGGACATCAAGATCCATGGCAGAAGCGAATTGTCTTAGCAACATGATACTTTTTATTTGTTAAAATTCTAAGGACAAAACCTCTCCAAATCTGCAAGTACTGAAAGTATATAATAATATATTAAATGATATAATAGTTGCACATGTCCAATTTATTTGTCAAAAGGAATGGGGGATAATCATTATATATATAATGAATAAATTATAGCGCGAATTAGTTATGCTATAAAATTTAAGTTAGCTTAACATAGTATGAACCTTCAGGTATTTTTTTTAATTTTAATTTATATATTTGAAAAATATTTAACAAGTCAAATTCAATTGAATAAATTTTAACAATACGATAACAAACATAACGTTGTCAGATTTACAAACGACAGTTGAAATGGAAGGGGCATGAGATGAAACTTGAAAGCGAGGTTTGAAGGTACACGGATAGGCTGACTTAGGATGTAGCCAGTTGGACATTGTGAGCACAAAGTAAAAGCAACAGCATCTCTTTAACAGAGTAGACAAAGGATTCCAAGTTCAAACAAACAAAACAGCTGCGAGGGTGTTGGAAACTGTCTCCCTCATATTAGAAAATTAGAAATAGGATTTAAGAATACGAGAACAGGATCGAGTTAATCATCGAAACCTAATGCTTCCTATTCACAAAAAAACAAAAAAATAAAAAAGAAACTAAACTCTGCCTGCTTTTGCGTTTCTTTTGTCGTTTATCTGCTCATTCTCCATATAAGCATTCACTATACGAGTGACTCACAGATCATTAATCATTAAATTTATATAATAATATTCATGTAGAAGTTTTTTTTTATGGTATACACCGTTGCACATCGATATAATTACCAAAATAAACGTTGCACATCAATATAGATTCTAAAATTGAGATGAATTCTTAAATTTTAAAACAAAAACAAAAAAGCTGTACCTCGGACTCTCTCTTCCTCTCGCCGCATAATAAAACCTCTCTCTGGGTTTAATATTATTATATGCTTTTTTCCAACTTCCCAGCAGTCTGTTTGTTCATTCTGAGGCAGCCATGTCTCTCTTCCACCCCACAAACCTCAGGTGCTGCACTTCTTCTGCATCAGGTTCATTTCTCTCTTTCTCTACCCATTTTTGCTTATGAAAATTGTCATGCTTTCCTCGAACTGAATCTCTCATTTCCATATTCCATGACAATCTGGATGCATGTTGTTATGTTAGATTGTCCCAATTTTAGACTTAGCTCTTTAACATTCTACAGAATAGTGGGGTTTTTCAAGCTTTAAGATTGGATTTTTTTTCCTTGCTCATAAATTGGATAAATGGGTTGTTTTTTGCGAGAAAAGGGAAATACTAGACGCCCAATCAATGAGTGCTTGTGTCTTGGACAAATTTAAAGTTGGATTGAATTTAGTTTCTGACGTAATAACTGCTGTCATTTATATTTTCCATGGAAAGATTAAAATTTGGATGGTGTGGTAAACAAAAAAGTGTTCTTTATATCTGCCTTTACCTTCATGGGCACAAAAGGAGTTTCTTCCTTGGGAACTCCAATTATGATATAGACGAAAGCAAAATACTTTCTGCTTCTGATTTTATCAATGAGTGCTTGCAATTATTTTTGCTTCTGCTTTTATCTAATATTCTCCATATGTAGTAGAGATGCTAACACACGAAACTGAAGACACATTTATATTATTTCTGATGAATTTTCTAATCTGAAGCAGATTCTCCAATTCAAAGATCAACCATAGCTGAAAATGGAAACACTGAAGTCTTGGTATAAAATCCTTCAATCTTTTTTTTCTTGTGCAGTAATATATTGGTTATTTATGTTTTTTAATTCTTGCAGAGCTTTGGGGGGACTAAAGAAAGAATCAAGAAGCTGTTCCATAAGGTTGAACTCTCTGTTTCCTCGTATGACACTGCCTGGGTTGCAATGGTCCCTTCTCTGAACTCCTCGCAGAACCCTTTCTTCCCTGAATGCTTAAATTGGTTACTGGAAAATCAACTCTGTGATGGATCATGGGGCCTTTCTCACCGTGATCCCTTGTTCATCAAAGATGCTATCTTATCAACCTTAGCTAGCGTCCTTGCANCATAAGGTTGAACTCTCTGTTTCCTCGTATGACACTGCCTGGGTTGCAATGGTCCCTTCTCTGAACTCCTCGCAGAATCCTTTCTTCCCTGAATGCTTAAATTGGTTACTGGATAATCAACTCTGTGATGGATCATGGGGCCTTTCTCACCGTGATCCCTTGTTCATCAAAGATGCTATCTTATCAACCTTAGCTAGCGTCCTTGCATTACAGCGTTGGAATGTTGGCCAAGAACAAATTAACAAGGGTATATCTTCTCTTCTTCTTGTTATATTTTCCATTCATATTGAGTAACTACACATTATATCTCTTGTTTCAGGCCTATATTTTGTTGAGTCAAATTTAGCTTCAGCTACAGATGATGAACTACATTCTCCAATTGGATTTGATATAATATTACCTGCAATGATTGAATATGCTACAAGTTTGGATCTGAATTTTCCCATTGAACCAGAAAAATTGGATGCTATGGTTCACAAAAGAGAGTTGGTACTTAAGAGGTACACTAGCATATAACTCTTCCAAATTTATGTGCTAGGATCTTTTGCTTATGTTATCATTATTGAGAATTTCTTCATTATTGTGCTGGAAAATGTTTTGAAGGAATATGCGCTTATTATAAAAGCCTTATCTCAATTCTTAACTAACAATGTAAAGTTAGTAGAGATAATCTAAGTACTGGCTTGTTTGTGCCAACCTTGCTTAAATTTGTTTTGCCTAGTTCAATCTGTTTATTAAAAACAATAAGAAATATATTACAAATATGGGTAAGGAAACAAACTTTTCTTTTGAAATAATAAAGGGAGATAATAGAAAGCTTGACTTTTGAAATAGTAAAAAAATGATCAGAAAAGTATGCTTACTTTATTTTGTTAATATGTTATTCAATGCAATAGAAACGCATAAAATAGTTTAATTTAATTACTTTTTTTAATTAGAATTGAAATATCCTCACTGAACTTGTTATTTAGAGCCTGGAAAAGAAACTCAGAAGGGGACAGAGCATACTTGGCATATATTTCAGAAGGAATGGGAAAGTTACAGGATTGGGAAATGGTCATGAAGTTCCAAAGAAAAAATGGTTCATTGTTCAATTCACCATCTGCAACAGCAGCTGCTTTTACTAATTTTAAGAATGATGGTTGTCTCAAGTACCTCTG
The DNA here is from genome assembly GCA_003254975.1 of Ochetophila trinervis. NCBI lineage: Eukaryota > Viridiplantae > Streptophyta > Magnoliopsida > Rosales > Rhamnaceae > Ochetophila > Ochetophila trinervis. The sequence continues at coordinate 11,861 of QANX01004076.1, forward strand.
CACTGTCTTAGAGAAGTTTGGGAATGCAGGTTTCTCCCTCCTAGATTTTATATAGTTTTCTTCGTTTTTAATTACAATTGACCTGATGGTTAATCTGTTATTTTTAGTTCCGACGGTTTATCCTGTAGATACATATGCTCGTCTTTGTATGGTTGACAGTCTCGAAAGGTTGGGAATTGATCGGCATTTCAGAGAGGAAATTAAAACTGTGCTTGACGAAACATACAGGTAATGTTCTGAGCTTGATTGTTAACAACAGTCACAGGGTGTTGATGTTACTTTGGAGATGAATGCGTCCATCTTTAACCTTTCAACTTATCTATAAAAGGAAAGTAAAAATTGGAGATTGTTTTATTTCTCATTTAGTTGGAAGCTTAATGTTAGCCAACAAACAGATGCTGGTTGCAGGGGGAGGAGAATATATTATTGGATTCTGCCACTTGTGCTATGGCATTTCGCATATTGCGTCTCAATGGATATGATGTTTCTTCAGGTATCTTACAATTTAGCTGACTTGGCGTTCACAAATATTTTGGATAAAAATTTCTAAATGGTCTATGCTATGATGCAGAACCATTAACTCAATTTTCAGAAGATCATATCTTCAATTACCTTGGAGGACATATGAAGGATATTGGCACAATCTTAGAATTGTTTAGGACATCACAATTGATCATACATCCAAACGAAACAATCCTGGAGAAGCAAAATATTTGGACAAGTCATTTCCTAAAACAAGTATTATCTAATGGTTCAATCATGGAAGATAAGCTCAACATATATATTGGAGAAGAGGTAGTTTTCTACAATAAACCTCTTTACGATCCACTGATGTCTTGTTCTTTCTCACAGGGTAGTTTTGCTGAAAAAGTGCATCCTTTTCTATAATTCCAGGTAGCTGAAGCTCTTAAGTTTCCTTTTTATGCAAACTTGGAACGGTTATCAAGCAGGAAAGCCATAGAAAATTACAACATTGATAGTACAAGAATTCTGAAAACTTCATATAGGTAAGTTTGGAATTTTCTTCCCCCTCTTAACTCCTTTTTCTTACTACTCAGAGGAATTTTATTTCCACTTACATTGTACTCTCATTTCAGTTCTTTGAATATTCGAAATAAAGATTTCCTTAAGTTAGCAATGGAAGACTTCAACACCTGCCAATCAATACAACAAAATGAACTCCAAATTCTTGCAAGGTGCATAGTAAAAATTACTTCCCAAATTTATGATATACTGTCTGACTTTTTGTGAACTTTTCATGTGAACAATGTCATATGTTGATATGTTACAAGAAATTTCCCAGCTGAAGTAGAAGCAAATTTAACCATCTTTTTTTTATTTTTAGTTTTCCCTAATAACCTCCAATTTGCAGATTTTCTCAGCTTATTTTCCTAGTCTTGCCACTAGACAAAAATAGCATAAAAAAAGTGGTCATTGTTTTGGGTGGTTTGAATAAAAAGCAATTGACATTATCAGTCAAGGAGGTGGCTTCTTGCTTTAATATTTCCTTACCTCTGTAAGCAGGTGGATTGTAGACAACAAATTAGACAAGCTAAACTTTGCGAGGCAGAAGCTAGCTTATTGTTACTTTTCAGCTGCTGCAACCCTTTTTGCTCCTGAACTATCTGATGCTCGCATATCATGGGCTAAAAACGGGGTTCTTACAACAGTTGTTGATGATTTCTTTGATGTTGGAGGTTCAGAAGAGGAATTACTAAACCTCATACAATTGGTTGAGAAGTACATTTGCTTTCCTCCCATTATTTATGTTTTGGATCAGCTATTTGTCCATTCCTTATTCCCTTAGGTAGCTTTCCATATGCAAATGTTGATGTTCTCTATATTTTGACCACAGGTGGGATGTAAATGTCACTGTTGAATGTTGCTCTGAGAATGTTAAAATTATCTTTATAGCACTTCATGGCGCAATTTCTGATATAGCAGTCCAAGCATCCATGTGGCAAGGACGCGATGTGAAATATCACATAATTGAAATTGTAAGATGCAATCTTTACTTTGTCCTTATTATTGTTGTTATTATTGTTGTTGTTTTTAAAAGAATTCTTCCCGAAATTTAAAACTGAAACCAGCAAATGCTTCGGTTCTAAAATTGTCTGTCACTGAGCCATAATCTAATGTCAGCATTGAATTGGTTTCACTTTGTTAGCTTTAAAACAAAACTATGGTCATGTCCCAGGGTAAAACATGAAGGGTACCCAGAAAAATAAAAATAAAGAAAAACAAATACAAAAAAAAGTAAAACATGAAGGCTACCCTGATATGTAATTATCTATTGGTATCTCTATTTTAAAACATGCAAATAATATGGAAGGATATTGAGCTATGTGTGAATTTTGGCAGTGGCTGGATTTGCTCAAGTCTATGTTGAAGGAAGCCGAGTGGGTGAAACACAAGTCAACGCCAACAATGGATGAGTATATGACAAATGGATATGTATCATTTGCCTTGGGGCCAATTGTCCTCCCAGCTCTTTATATGGTTGAGCCTAAGCTTTCTGAGGAGGTTGTTAGACATTCTGAATATCATAATCTTTATAAACTCATGAGTACTTGTGGACGTCTTCTCAATGACATCCACAGCTTTAAGGTAGACTACTCTGTCTCTTAAATTTACCATTTTTTTTTCCTTATATTATTATTCATTCTGATAGTTGTTCTAAATGCGCTAATCACTCCATACTATGCAGAGAGAATCTGAGGAAGGGAAATTAAATGCTGTATCATTAGCAATGATTCAGAGTAATGGTAATGTAACTGAAGAAAAATGCATCGAGGAGATGAAGTGTGTTATAAGCAGGAAGAGGAGAGAACTACTGAGATTAGTTTTGCAGGAGAAGGGTTGTGTTGTTCCCAGAGCTTGTAAAGATTTGTTTTGGAAAATGAGCAAAGTGTTGCACCTTTTCTATGCCAAGGATGATGGATTTACCTCTCATGAGATGGCCAATGCTGTAAATGCAGTAATTGGGGACCCTCTCCTTCTTACTCAATCTTAAGTAGAAGATATATGCAATACCATGTTGAATGAGATTTGATTTTGGTGCCATGGATTGAGAGAACGCATCCGAGGAAGATAAATAATATGACTGGGTAATGTGATTTATATTTATGCAATATAAATTTGGAGTAGCTTATTCTAATTTAATTAGATTTTTCAACATTATCTTTGTTACAAAATACAATTTATTGGCTAGTCAAGGAAAATCTTTGATTTTTGAATTGTATATATACTAAACTAAATACGTGTGTTCTCTTCTTTTTTTATTTTTTTATTTTTTTTTATCTACTTTCCCTTCCCATTCCCATATGCTCAAACAAAAGCCTTTTTATATTCAATTTGTAAAAGTAAACAACATAAGTCCAGGCAGCATCTTAGTCCTAAGCACACATTAGAAACATAAATTTCTTGATAAATTATTATTAGTTTTAGTAAATTAGAAAATAGCATTACATATAAATTATAAACTAGCCATTATTGCACAAGCTCTCGAGCCAACCAACAAAACAAGGCAGAGAACAAAGGCGTGCCCAAAAATTGGCTGCTCCAAAAGGAACTTTATCGATTTCTTTTCTTGCAAAAACATACTCTCCACCCAATTAGTGGCGTAAAGCTATAATTATAGGAGGAGGGATAAATATCAGAAGAATTTCTTTTCATAAGAAACCAGCCCATGAATACCACCTTCTACTTGAGCCGCTCCCGTGCGTACCTGCACAAAACAAGAAAGATATGTATTCCTCGATTAAAACTAAACGAATTACCCCAGACAAAATGGTATAGAGTCATCTTGCACTTGAAAATTATAAGATTGTTTCATTCTTCATAACTTGCAATTCCCAGTACGCAAAGATTAACATAACTAATCTCTCCATAACCTCCTTAGATAAAGACCAAATATAAGATTCTATAATCAATCATAAATACCCAATTCAACCAAGTACAAAGATGATATTATTTTAGAAGCACAATCGATCATCCAAGAAAACCCAACAAGAGGATGCTCTTACTACAGCTCTACTCTACAAGTAACCTATTTCATTTTTTAAAACCAAAATTAAAAACAATGTTATAACTGTTGTTTAATAAGTTCTTCACTCACCCTACTTTATTGATGATGCAATAAACAAAAACAATAGAGATAACTTTAAAAAAAAAAAGTTCCAACTATATGACCTTAAAAAAACAGTTACGACTCAACCGAAAATGGTTATAAATAACACCACATAGTACTGTCATCCGTGGTCAATAAAACATGATAGAAAACAGTGACCATACCTCCAGCCTTAAAACCCCCGATCTCAAGAGGTCATGAGCCGACTGTAGAGAGGAAGCACCAAGATCTTGGAAGCCTTGCCTAACCGCTTGCATTGTGTAGGGTATGAACTTCAAGACAGAACCTTTATCTGCAACTGCCCCAACAACTCCCTGAGCAATCTTAAGCTTAGCTTTATCACCTAAGTACCTTGCATCACTCCCTTTCGTCATTGCTTCAAGGGAGCCCATGCCACGGTATTTTTTGACCCGATGACCATTCTGGAATAAAAAAATTGACAATTCATATTATTGAACAATTCTTATCAACATAAGTGAAGCATGTATACTGAAAACAAATAAAAGAAAATTTTTCCACTGTTTAGCAATAGTTGCAGTATGTCACTAATCAGAATCCTAACACGAAATAAGCTATTACACATATAATTATGCATGTTATTTAGCCAATGAAAGATGGCATTCACATATAATGTAGAAAGATTGAACATAGTTCAGGATAATATTTTTTATTTTATTTTTTCTTTAAAAAATGAGTTGCAACAGAAAAGAGCACAGCTAAATCTTCATCCACCATTCATGGTATTACATCATCCACGTAGCAATAGTAGAGGAATTAGTCTATTGGCGCTGTCATACCTGATCCTCATAAGCCCCTGGAGCCTCCGTGCTTCCAGCTAAGAAACTCCCCATCATGACTGTAGATGCTCCAAGAACCAAAGCCTTGACAATATGTCCAGAGTTTGAAATGCCACCATCAGCAATTACAGGCACACCACTTTGTGAAGCAACAGACGCAACCTTGTATACTGCAGTTGCCTTTTAATTTTAAAGACAAAAAAAAATGAGTATGTGATGGATAAACAGCCCTAAAGAAGAAAATTGACAAAGCTAAAGCATCAAAGAGCTTGAGATTCTGGTGGCACTGCATAGCGTCACGTATTAGGAACTAGAGCTCTAGTTGGATTAGTTTGGTTGACTCAGATAACAGAAGGAAATCAAGTCTCGTTTTCTAATATCTAAATATTTGCGGATAGGAAAGCAAAATAGAACATGTAAACTAGTTACTATATATTATATAAGCTGAGGACTAAAAAAGCAAAGGTTTTTAGACTTTAGTTGCTTCAATGTCCTCCTCATGCAAGTTGCTACCGAGCAGCAGAAGATTTTCAGATGACAAACTTAAAGTCTTAAATACCATTACCCCCAAAGGCAATGAGTAGAGAAGGAGTTAAAGAAATAAAAATTGAGAAAAGCAAGCATTGTAATGTACCTGGCCTCGGCCGACCGCGCAGACCTCTTGGGTGGTACAGATAGAGCCAGAGCCCATCCCAACACGCAACCCATCGGCACCAGCCTGAATGAGATTCTGAGCTTGGCTCACGGTGACCACGTTTCCACCAACCACATCCAGCTCCGGGTAAGTCAATTTGATGTACTTGATCATCTCAATCTGATAGATGGAGTTCCCCTGAGAACTATCCAACACCACCACGTTAACCCCTGCCTTCGCCAAATGCTCCAACCTCTCCTTGTCCTGCTCCCTCGTCCCAGCCGCCGCTCCAACGATCCACTTCCCGTCCACCCCGACACTTCCGACGCCCAATTTCGGATACCCTTTGACCCTCTCCACCTCCTCCTTCGTCACCAAATCCACCACTTCATCGTCCTTCACCAATGCCACCGCGTCCCTCCTTTTCTCTTCCATATACGACCCCATCCGCTCCAAATCGTAATCCCACGGCACCGCCAAGTCCGACGAGTTCACCATATAATCGTAAATCTTCACCTCCTTGTGCGGCAATACAGCCCAATCAGCCTTGGCCACGTACCCCAAAAGCTTGGACCTTGCAGCGCCAGACTCCGTCACCAAAACATACGGACTGGAACCGAAATCGTCCTCCGACTCGATCCGACCCGAGGGAGCAGCGAACACAGGGCTCGACAAGATTGGAACCTTGCGAGCCTTGGCGGATCTGACCAGGGCGGCTTGGTGGGAGGGATTGAGATTGGAGTGGACGATGCCGACGCCGCCTAGGGCAGCCATGGCGGAGGCCATGTGGGACTCGGTGACGGTGTCCATGGGCGATGAGACGCAGGGGATGGAGAGACGGACGTTGCGGCTGAGTAGGGTGCCGAGTTGGACGGACTCAGTTGGGAAGTCGATGTAGTGAGGAAGGAAGATGACGTCATCGTAGGTGTAGGAGTAGCCCTGGTTGAACAGCCTCTCGGCCGCGAAACCATCCTCACCGGTGGCCATGGTGATGGTGGTTGGGCCTCTAGAGAGTAAAAGTTAAGGTTTTGATTTTTGAAGAGAGAGTGAATGAGAGGGTTTTAGGGTTTATCATGTATGGTATATACACTGAATTATTCACCCAAAAAAAAAAAAGGTATATACACTGAATTTGGAGGGAACCTCCAAATTCCTAGTTAGATACGTTGTCTTTTTTTTTTTTTTTTTTTTGGATGGGGGAATAAATGGGTTAGAATTAGATGCGGTAAGTTACATAGTATCCACCTTTTTATTTGTTTATCCAAACACTTTTTTATTATATGGAGTTGTTGTTTTTGTTTTTTTTTCTCTCTCTTTTTTCTTTTAATTTTTAATAAATTCTAGTAAAAGTATTATACTTCTTTTTTTCAATTTGTTTGGTTAAAATATCCATTATAATTGCATTGGGATTTTGGATGGGAATAATTTTGATTAGATTGAAATAAGCTTGTTGTACCATATGACAATCTCTTATAGGTTTTCCTTCTAACAAAAAAAAAAAAAAATTGTTACATTAATATTACATAATATTGACATTGTATGACAAAATATTATTTTCAATAACGTACATAAGCTATTTGTTTGCTAAAGCTTTGAATACGTTTTAGAAGATATTCAACTATCAGAACTTTTATAGCTCTCCAATATATGTCCTTTTTAAACTTCATTTAATAACTAGATTTTTTTTATTTTTTTTGCTAGCGCTTTGTTCACCATGTTCTTCAAATATTTTATTTTGAATGGAAGAATAAGCAATAATTTGTTTTTTTCAATCATTTTGATCAACAAAAAGTGTGGATAAATGAAATTCTACTATTTTTTTCTTTATAAATTAGCATATTTATGAAAATACTTTGAGAGATAAAAAGGAATGTCTTTTAGAAATATGATACTAATTAACGTAAAAATGGATTTTTTAGCATAAAAAAAACATAAAAATGGATGGTGAAAGATAATTAAATAGAAAAAAAAATAGTAGGAGATGAGGTAAAGAACTTACCCATGTGGATATTGCCAAGTTATTTAGGATACTAACAAAAGCAATGTGTGCTGTTTTATGTTACATATATTCGATGCTTTGTTTGTGTTCCACATCGGTAGTGATAGTGCAAATAATTTTTTATTGTTTTTAATATAATATTACAGATAGTGCAAATAATTTTTTTTTTTTAATATAATAATTATTCTTTTTTTTTTTTTAATTGTACTTGAGCAGATCAAAGAAACTTTATTTTCCGAAAAAAAAAAGGACAAATAAGAAACTTAGGAAGTGCACCTTGACAAGGATCCAACAATTTGTCTAATTATTTACACCCACTCACTTTGTTCTTGTTCTTCTGATATGGGTTGTTGATTTTTTTAATATGGTTTTTAATATTTTATATATCCTCTAAATTTGTACCATTTTTTATTTTTTGTCGTTTTTGGTTTATTATTCAATGTTTTTCCCAAGGCTACAAGCTATGCATCAAGATTCATGTTTTGCTTAATAAAGTAACAGATAACTATAGATTAAAAGTTTTGATACATCACTGAAGAAGATTACAAATAATTACTCAAAAAGTGGAAAGGGAGAAAAAATTAGTTATCAAATAATTAATTGCAGTTTTTTTTTTTTTGACTCATTTATTGGTCAATCTCTGCTATTTAATTAAAGTTATACATTCATTGAATGTGTATAACAAATTACTACAACTAATTGATATATTTTTTTTTAATATTGAAGATAGAAGGATTCAAACTTCAATTATTGTTGAAGGAAGCGGTAATTTTTACCACTACATTTGTAATTATGAAAATTTAAAAGGGAATTATATGCTCAAAAAAGGAAATATATGTTATTAGTAAAAACCATATGGTCTGTGCATAGAAATTTAAAAGTCTTAAAGCAATTGAAAGTTTGAAATATTGAAATTGTAAAGATACATATAAGCATGGATGAACCAAGGTCAAGAGAACAAGGGATGAATGTTCATCAATGATATTGTTGAATCTGTGACTCATACAAACTTAGAGCTTCAGTCAGATTAAATTATTTTTCAGGCCTTCTTAACCACTTATTGGCATCTGTATACTTAATCATGATATATATCTGTTCAGATACATCACATAGGAAGCAGCATGTCCCTTGTATAAATGATGATTTTCTATTTTTCCATGACAAAAACCCCAAAAATTTTAGACAGACATCCATATTCATCCATTGGGAATGTCCTGACATGACTCCTACAGTACTTTTTACTTACAAAATTCATGTTTAACTCGATCCCTCTTAAAATATCCAAAAAAAATAAGACTGCTTTCATCTACTCCTGCAATTAACAACACTTTGTGTTCATCATCAATCATCATCAATAGTAGACAAAGCGGCACCCATCATAGCCTGTGCATAGACAAACAGAGACACATAAATCCCAAAACTTGTATTCAAACAAAAACATGGTTTTTGCAAAGTTTACAGGAAAGGAAAATATGATCTTACTTGGATCAACAGTGACAAGCATAGCAGTTCCTCCAAAATCACAAGTACCACCAGCCACTTTGGTCATTTGCCAATAACTATTGAAGGCATAGGAAGCATGTGCAAACAGTGTGTTGGGCTCGAAGCAGTTGCCCTGTGGCTCAATGGAATCGCAGTCTGCACCGGACCCACATGCATAATTCATAGCCTCTTGAATGATTGGGTCTGGCACTGAGGGCTTTGCCACACACCACAAGGCTATGCTCGGTGCAGTTTTTGGTCTCGGTGGAGTAGTGGGTGGAGGGAAAACAACGGGTGGTAGAAACACTGGTGGGCTTGGAACAAACCCGAATGGAGATGGAACACTAGTTGAAGGTGGATTAGGGACAAACCCAGTTGGAGATGGTATAGAAGATGATGGAGAGGGTATAGAAGATGGTGGGCTGGGCTCAAAATATGGTGGGCTCAATGTGGACCCTGATGGGCTTGGAATGTAAGTAGTTGGACTGGGTGGGAACTGCGGTGGACCCGGAATGGATCCGGACGGGTTCGGGTTGAATCCAGATGGAGTTGAAGGTGGGATATTATAAGCTAGAGGAGATGGAATTGCTGTGGAGGGGGTTTGAGGAGTATTGGGAGGGTATAAACAAAAGGGAGGGGCATTTCCAGGCAAGGGAGTTGGAGGGAGAGAATCATAAGGTGGCAAAGTGAATGGTGAGCTAACTCCATAAGGTCCAGCATTGGAAGAATCTAATTGCTTCGCTAAATTCAATTTGGCTGCTGTCAGGAGTAACAAACTGCTTTGATGTTTTGGAAGTTCCTTCACCAGTCTCATTGATGTTCTTGCATCTGTTTTTTTTTTTTTTTTACCAAATGTGAAAGCAAAATAGATGGGTTTTAGAGAGATGCTTTTTCTTGGATTGGACCAAAATGCTCTACATTTTGCTAATATATATGTGAATAGATATAGTTTGGTAAAATGTTAAAAATTATGCATATATAATTTGGAGAAAAGAGGTGGGTTCAGTGGGAGAAGCATTCTCTGTGATAATGAGCTTGATTTCGAATTGTAAAAAGCTTTCATTAACTTGATCCATATCTCATGCATTAATTATTTCTAGATTATGTATTTTGAATGGGTTGGGCCCCACTTCAACCGTATATCTTTACTCTTGATCATATAAAAAGGCACATTAAATATAATGAACAATTAGAAAAAAGACTAAATAATCTGGTTTGTTAAGACACAAGCAATACAAATCTGCAGAAGAGGCTTACCAGAATGAGTGAAGAATGTAGCTGCAAGTAGGAAATAGGGAAAAAGAATGTGAAATCTCATGCAAATATTGACGGTTTGCATGACTATTCCAAACAAGAGCCCAAAAGTCCTTCAAATCTTAGGCAAGAGAACTCAAAGACTAGAGGCAAATTAATAAGCAAAGCAGGAGATGAGTTTATATATAACAGTGGAAACACAGAGATATATGCATTTGAGTTTAGGAGGTTGTGGAGTAGCCTAGAGAAAGAGGCAAAATAAATGGAAGAAAGAGAGAGACGAATGGATGGGTTGGCCATAAAGATTGATTCTTTGGCAAGTCCAGAAATTGGTAGACAGTCACTTTGCTTAGATATGTGTGGTTGAAGGAATCCGAAAAAGGCCCAAAAGGTGTAAGAGAAGGTTGTATTTTATGGGAAGTTGTTCGATCAAGCCCTGCATTTTCACTTTTGGTGCATTATATTTTTTCAATTTTGCATGCAATCCGCATATATGCTTGCTTCGCATTGCCAAAATTCAAAGTGGATTTTTTCTCTGTCCCTTTTCTTCTTGCTTGCTTTCTACTCAAAGCGCTCTCTCTCCCCTCTTTCTTTCATTCATTATTCAACACTTCTAATTTCCAAATTCTATATAGTTTTAAGTGAACATGTTAACTTAGATTGACTAGGTATATATTCATCTAACTGAATTGAACACAAGGTGTGAGACTTTGAAAAAACATGTTCTAAATTTGTCACCTGAAAATATTGACTTAAAAAATAGGTTGTTTGATGAAATTAAAGTTGTAGTTTAAAAAACTCCCTCTGGCTATAAAGTTAAGTGAAACTCCTTTCCATAAGGTAGACAATCAGAATCTGATTATTGTATCATTATTTTATTTTTATTTTTGTTGCTAATATTTACTTTCACTAAAAAGTTATTTTTGTGACCAACTAATTAAGATCAAATTTAGAATACTATTATTCTACCAAAATAATTTGAAAACTACTTTCATCAGTTAAAAAGGGAAAATTTCTCACAACAAATTAATATTTATTATGTATGTTCTTGAGTTGGCTGATCTTTGTTGATATCTACTAAATTCTTTCAAACCCATTTACGTCTCATTCTTAAAAATAAATTTAATTCCTTTATTTTCACAATTTAATTTGTACAGTTCTATTCACATTACAAACCTTGTTAGGCGCAGTACAAATTTAATAATTTTTTAATATTTCAACAATACACATTGATAAAACCTCAAAAAAATCTGTTAGCAATTAAAATATATATATATATATATATTAAATACATCCTTTCCACACTTTAGGTAAAATCATTAACCCTGAGTTTAATGATGAAGATGACAAAATAGTAGAGAAAGATTGACAAATCATTTCTTGTAAACCCTTACAATAAATGTATTTAGCTATTTCGTTTTCTTTGCGAGAGCTTTTATCCCAAGCGATTTTTTATTTCTCGTGCTATTAAAATGCATGTGTTGTTCTATTTGTTCGTATGCATATTGAATTTACATATACCAGTGCATTTTACTATCTTGTACTCGAAATATCATAATATTATCGATGTGTAACATTGGTATTGTTATACACTTCCGTAAGTCTAAGTCTTATAAGATGTTATCTAGTAAACATAGGTTGGACAGATCAATATCGTTTAGGTTGTATAAACTAGATAAATGTATGTTATCTGATAAATTTATATCGAACGGACCACTATAGCCTAGATTATATACGTACAGATTGATGAAAATATAAAACCTGATTGTATAAACAATTACTAAATGAATGTATATTATCCAATAAACATATGTGGAGCGGATCGCTATCATCCTATCATCCAGGTTAATTAACAAACTAACTAACAACAAACAAACCTAAACGAAACAAATCGGTTTGTACAAAAACACTCTTTATTTGTTTTTGTTTTTTATTTTCGATCTGTGTTTGTTTCTTAGAACCCTACCCAAACAAAAAATAAGGATAAATGTCTGTATGTATCAAATTCTTTAGGATTTTTTGAAAATTTCCTTAAAAATGTATTTAAGTCATTAAGGGTAAAATATACTTAATTTACTAATGCAGGCAGCGAAATTCTTTCATTCAAAATATGGTTATTTGCTATAATCTACATCATCAATGCATAACGCTAGAGTTATCAAATGATGTGATATATATGGTGGTAATATTTAATTATTTTATTTTTATTCATTTATTTATATATGTGTTATACGGATATGTAAATTAATTATATTTTAATATCTATCATTTGGTATATAAATTGTGGTAAATATTTAATTAATTTATTTTTATTCACTTATCTATTTAAAAATGTTCATTTATATTATACGGATATGTCAATCAATTATACTTTTAACATGTATTATTTAGTATATAAATTTAATAAATATTTTAATACTTATAGTATTATAGAAAAAAATACATACATGAAAATTTTGATTACTATTTCTTCTACTTTTAACTTTTAAATAAAAACTAAGCATGGCCACTTGCACCGTTGTTTAATAAAGTTAGATATACGCTTTAGTTTTATTACAATTACAACGGTTGTCAGGTGCTCACATGGTTGCCAGTGCCACTTATGTCTACTTTAGAGAACGCGTGTGGGTTCGAGATGCGAGAAGAAATTTTTTGGAGATTTTCTTGTTTTTTTTCCACTTTAAATTAATTGTATTTATTTTTTTATGAAATTATTAAATTATTACAATATGGTTGTCAGATATGTGAAGTAACAATTGTTCAATTTAGAATTAGTGATAAACCACCAAATTAACACACAAAAAGGAACCCCAAAAATAATAAAAAGAAACAAAAATTGCTGCTTTGTTGCCTGTAAAAAGGTAAACAATCAAATATAATTCAATTCAAACAAAAAAATAAAAGGATATATATATATATATATGGATCGGTATTAACGTTTAAACACCAAAAGCAGAAAAATTCTCCCCATGATTCTCATATATTTTCTGGCCAACCAAACAATACTAAACACGTCTTTTTTTTCTTTTTTTTTATTATGAATAAACGTACAAAGAAAAAATTACCAAACTTCATTATTCATAAATGGTATCATAATAAACATGAGCAAGGTTAAATAAAAAGGAAAAATTTGAACTAGAAATTTTACTGGAAGAGTGTGAGTAGAGAAGGTTGAATTGAATTTATTGAACTGCAGGAAGACCAGGGAAGTTCTCCCTGTGAAAAATGAAACGACTCCACACTCTCAACCTTGAATCCACACTTCACTCTATCATGTTCATCATCTTCCTTTCACAATTTTGTTGACAGAAATGAAATACATGCACTAATCATAAATTCAAAATCTCAAACCTGGACTTTCCCATGGCTAGTTCCACACATAGCTTACTTACCTTTACCTGCATGTATACAGCAAAAACAAAGCTTGCTTACCTTTACCTGCATGCATTCAGCAAAAACAATGCTAAAGCTGAGACATTTATGCATCAAATAAGAAAAAAAAAAAAAAAAAAAACGAAAGCAAGCTTACCATGTTTCTACATCCATTCCAGGGGTATACACAATTCCCCAAACCCACCTCCAACACATTATATGAAGACCTATGGAAAAAAAGATTTGTTTTTGGTTGAAAAAAGCATAATTTCCATATCTAAAAGTTGATAGGAACGAGAGCAAATAGAAAGAAAAAGTCAAAATAAAGAAAAAAAAAATCTTTATTCACTTTTATCCGCTATGGTATTCATTATGCATTTTCAATAAACGTGAAATAAAATAATTTTGAGTGCTAATGAAATAAAAAATAATAATAAAAGGACCAAACGTGAAGGGAGATTCCTCGTTTGGTTGATAAAAAGAATAGAACTCAGCAAACTGAGTAACTCACTCACTCACTCAAAGGCCAAAGTTCACTCTCATATCTCTGCGAGGGGCTGAAATTTGAGAGCCAACTGAATTAGGTTTCCAACATTGCATCCCAATTCTTCAATTTATTATGCCATTCTTTCATTCTTCTTTCTCTTTCTGTTTGTTTGTCGAGAAAATTTGGGAATGGGTTGCCCAGATTTTTGTAAACTTTACCTGTTTCTCAGCGTAAAAGCAGAAACTTTATATGTCCTACTCCTCTTTTTCTTTTTTAATTTGATGGATTTGAACAAATAATCAACAAACATATAGCGGATCTTGGTGATATGTATTTGGCTACTAAATTTTGTTGTGTCTTTTTTATTTTTTAATGAATTCTTACAAGCACGGCTTGAAAATTGGAGGTCATTCTCTTCTCTCTCTTGAGTTCTCACTCGCTTGCTTTGAATCAATAAGAATTACTTCAACCACTAGAAGTAATGCGAGCCCACGATGCCTGTTGATATGATCGAATATCTATCTATATATATGCAGATATTTCTGTAACAATTATTCGTTGTTTGTATTTTACAATTCCTTTTCGCTTTTTCATTGACACCCATAGAAGAAGTTTAGATGGAATTTGGGTTCCTTGATAATGTGAATTTGTTTTCCTCCTCTTCTTCTTTTTTTTTTTTTTTTTTTTTTNTTTTTTTTTTTTTTTTTTTTTTTAATGTTTAAAAGAGTTTGATTTTGGTCTAGTATTGTAATATGGTTGGATGGAATTCATGGCTATGTGGATTTGATTCCAATTTTAGGCTTCTACGTGTGCAGCTTGCTTGAAGCTAACTAAGTAGAGGATATGGATTCGTCGACGGTGTTATATAACCAGCTCAAGGTTTAAACTAGTTGTCTTCTTTTACTTTTTTTTTTAAATGACCACATATTCAATTGATAACATATTGGAGGTTATGATTTTACTGATGTTGGCAGGCAGCAGAACCATTTTTCTTGTTAGCAGGTCCAAATGTGATTGAATCTGAAGACCACATTCTGCGGATGGCAAAGCACATAAAGGGTATTGCATCAAAGTATGTTTCTTCTAATTGAGTTATAAGCTAAATTCATTTTAAGATTTCATGATGATAAAAGGATCTAGAAGAACAAATGTTGTTTTGCTGGTTGAAAGCTAAAGGGATTAAAGACAAGTTGTTTCAGTTCTATCATCTGTATTTTGTATCTCAACTAAGAAGGTTGTGTCTTTCTAAGGTTTTGTTTTCTAATCTTGCAGAGTTGGATTACCCCTGGTTTTCAAGTCAAGCTTTGACAAAGCCAACCGGACATCCTCAAAATCATTTCGTGGTCCAGGCTTGGAGGAAGGCTTAAAGGTGTTCGTTGTCATTTTACTTAATAGATTGCTGTTTTAAAGGTTTTGAATCCTGACAAAAAGTACTATGCTTCATACTAGTTCAATGATTAAGGTGCCACATTAAATGGTAAATGTTGATCAGTTAGTAGGATATATTTGTTGCTAATGTAAGATCTAACAGAGATAGTTCTTCTGGAAAACATTTTAAAAATTTCTGTGAGATTTGGGTCTAAAAAACCTTATATACATTTCCCATATGAGTTAAAAATCAAATCAACCGCAATACAAACCAAAATTGGATGGCCAAATCATGCAATGTCAGCATGAAGGTTGCACCAACATTTAACTCAATGCAGAATCAGAAGTTCTTCAAATCAGTATACAATGCATTGGTGAAGATCATTTGAACTCAGATGAAAGATGGAATTGCTACTGCTAATTATACTCATGATGCAATTGAATGTCTAAAATTACAGATATTATGCACTTTGTTTAGTTCAATATGGCGAGAATCCGGTATACTATGAAATACAATTTAGGCATCTTTGTAGCTGGAGTCCAAATATACATTACGGTATTCTCCGAATATGATATTTGCTAACAATAGAAATTTGAGACTTAAAAATTTGAACTTGTGAAATTTGTTGATACTATGGTAGACTGGTTGCAGAATCTCTATGCATTTTGTAATTCTTATATGGTTATAACTGGTTGTCTAAAGTAGCATTTCTTAGTAAAGATAGGAGAGTGCAGCTTCTTATAATCCTATATAGACAGAGTGATAAGATTGTGAGTCATTAATTCTTTATGTTTTTTGTTTCTGGTCACAGATCCTAGAGAAGGTTAAAATAGCATATGACATACCTATAGTTACTGATGTACATGAAAGCACCCAGGTGAGTTCTTTTATTGAATTCCTGTTCACTTTTTGCTGTATAAGTCCTAGTTTCTTAAGACTTGGTGCATTTGATGCAATTATAATTCATTATATATATATATATAGTCCTTCTCTCATCAGGAAACCCTGATGGGAATTGGTGCAGACTCGTGTCACGCAACATGTTGCATAAAAAAAAAAAAACACATTGCACAACATGTTGCCTGATGCAAGTCTGTACCAAAATTCATCAGGATGTCCTATATATATGTGTGTGCGTGTATGTGCGTGTGTGTCCCATCCTGTATTATTGCTTCACCGCCGGCTACTATATTTAGATAAATAGTTCTGTTGAACTAATTAAACCCACAAAACACCCTGAAATTCTTAATTTTTAGATTGAACAAAGTAAGATACTGGGACCAATATTAAATTGTACTTTATTACTGAAAAATATTGCTTTCTGAATAAATCAATTTCATTAAGGTTGTTTTCTAGATTAGTTAATTTCAAATATTTCTCATTTTAGATTATCATCCCATACCATAATTTTGAGATTCAAATGCTGCAACCCATAAAAGCACGAAGGAAAATTTTAACTTTTACTTCCACATGTAATGAACTGTTTCTAATACTTTCTTTTATGTTGTTAGTGTGAAGCAGTTGGCAGAGTTGCAGATATTATTCAGATTCCTGCATTTTTATGTCGCCAGGTTACAGAAATATTTGTTTATTGGAATCCTATGCTTGTATAAAATATTTGCATAATTAACGTTTAAAAGATGCATTCATTTTCAATTTTCATTTAACTGATCTCTAGTCTTATATTATGACAGACAGATCTCCTTGTTGCGGCAGCCAAGACTGGAAGAATTATCAATATCAAGAAAGGCCAGTTCTGTGCTGCTTCTGTGAGTTATTTCCTTTCATTCTTCTTTTTCCGTTGTATTATTATTATTTTTTTCCTTTTGTTTGGATGAAAACTTGAAAGATTAATTTAGAACTATAATTAACATATTTCACTTAAAATTATTATTGATGTATCTGGAATTATTTTTCTCAAACCTCCAGGTCATGGCTAATTCTGCTGAGAAGATTAGACTGGCTGGAAATTCAAACGTGATGGTTTGTGAGAGGGGAACTATGTTTGGCTATAGTAAGTATCTTGACTTACTTAGTGGTTTCTGCCATAAGTTTCTGAATTATATTTTTCCCTCTTCTTTTAGCATAAAGGTAGATGTGGTTTTGTGATCTCTTAAAATAATTGGACTTCAACTTGAAATCCATACCTGAACTGAAAAGCCAAGCAAACTATAACAGGAGTACACCTAGTTGTCTCCATTAACTTGTCTCACTTTTCTGTTGATGTCTTGTTTTTTGCTTTAAACTTTCGTGATCGATTGTGCTTTAATTTTACTTTGTTAAGTGTCTTAGGATCAACATATTGTTAATGTGAGATATTTTTCCTTCCATTGATTCTGATCGATTAATTAATCCTTTATGGGTTGTGTATTTAGATGATTTAATCGTTGATCCTCGCAATTTGGAGTGGATGAGGGAAGCTAATTGTCCTGTAGTAAGTAAAACTACACTGCTTCCTTTATGTACTCTGTTGTTGTGTAGTATTTTCATTCGTTTCTTGTGAGAAATAAATGAGAAATTCAGCATAAAAGGTATTGTGATATGATCATTAAAATAATCTGTAATTAATAGTTAACCTGTAGCTGGACAGCACACTTTCTGACCAACTAATATGATTACCAAGAATACAATAATATGTTTTGTTGCATGAGCATTGGTTTTTTGATGAAATAGAAGATTAGAAGTTATTGTTGGTTACACTTTAGCAACTTACTGAGGAACTTTCTATCTGCTCCTTGACATGCTTACAAATTTTGACTCTTATCGCATGATCCTATTAAACTTTTCTTATGAATCTGTTGGAAATTTTGCATTCTTTACAGTCCCAAAGTGATCCTTTTCATTTTATTCATCTACATTTTTATTAGCAGGAATATCTGTCTGAAATTGCTATTTCATTATAGGTTGCTGATATTACACACTCATTGCAACAGCCAGCTGGGAGAAAGGTATATAAAGGTTTTGTTCTTTTACTTTTGACATTTAAAGTTTGCTCACAGATTCTTCTCATTGGAAAGTGTGATTGTAGCTTCATGATAAGTATACTTGTCTTGATGGTTTTCACATAGAAGTCCTGTTCTCATAGTGATGTTTCCAGAGCAGTTGATCCTCTTTTCTATATTTGCAATTTTAGTGTAAGGGTCTTTTCTATGTGACCCTTGTGTGTGTGTGTGTGTGTGTGTGTGTGTGTAGTGAATTCTTTTACATCATGCTTTGCCATTTTATTTTATTGGTTGTCTATTATATGCAAAATGGCCTCAATCAAGCATTGCTAGACATGTTTCTAATTCGATAATTGGGATTGATTTTAGTTGACATTATCTTGACATATAGTTATATAAAACGGCTGAGTGTCCTAATTCATAATTTAGTTGGATGGTGGCGGTGTTGCTAGTGGTGGACTTCGTGAATTAATACCTTGCATTGCAAGGACAGCAATTGCTGTTGGAGTTGATGGAGTTTTCATGGAGGTATGTTGAATCTGCTTGCATTGATTATTTTACAATAATTTCTCTTAGGATTATGATACTTGTTGCTATTTGGTTAACGGTAAAATTCAGTTCCAGCGGTATTTCTTGCATTATTAATTGGACTTGACATTTTTAGTAAATATCCTCTGTTGTCTATTGTTCGTTGCATACAAACTTGCATGCATTCTATACTATATTTGAACTGGAAGCTGTGATTACAAAGATTTCTCATAGTTGTATTTTCTAATCTAAATTAAATTTATTCTCGGTGGCGGTTGCATATCGATAGTAATAGATTCTAAGAGCTTGAACTGTATGCTTAGGTGCATGATGATCCTTTGAGAGCACCAGTGGATGGTCCAACACAATGGGTGAGTTTTTATATGAAGCCCCTGCTTGAAAGATTTATACTGTTTCAGTACTTGCCAATGGATAAGGACCGTTTTTCTGTAAATTAATAAACAACGTTTTATCTACTGTAAATTGGCTACTTAATTTTGGTTTTTAATTATGAGAATAGCCGCTGCGCCATTTGGAGGAACTTCTTGAAGAGCTTGTAGCAATTGCTGTAAGTCCTTTATCTCATTTGTTTTTGGGTATGAAGTTAATAGAACAGATATATTAAGCAATGCTTACACATATGGCATAAATTCTAAATGTTGAGCTGATATGGTCTTTGATATGTTATTAACAGAGAGTAAGCAAAGGGAAGCAACGCTTCCATATCGATTTGACACCGTTTCGTGATTAGGGAAACAGAAGCTACTTTCTGTTGTGTGGTAAGTAATTGATTTTCACTTCTCTATGTACATTTCATTTGCCAATAATAAGTATTAAACAATCTTGTTTGTTTGCTTGTCAGGTACTTAATTATGCATTCAGCTATGCCTTTTGATTTAACAAGAATATGATGAGCACAGCTCAGTTGGGGAATAACAAGGCCATTGTACGTGGAGAGACCTATTTAAACTAGTTTGGCTAATTACTAATCTGTGGGTTCTGAGCTGTATCGTCTACATCCTTCATCTGAGTTACAACAATATTTGTATTTGCAGTTTTCTTTGTTGTTTTCCGTATAATTCTTGTGTTTTTTTTTAATTAAAAAAAATCCAAATTTGTAAACGTTTTTATCTATAAACTTTAAGGAGCCATCACTCTCCAAAAGCTAGGAGTTTATGTGCACAAAGGCTGAATGGTTCATGTTTCTTTTCTCCGTAAATTATAAAATATATATAATATGTATATGCACAATAAATTATTCACAATCCATTGTTGGAGCCAATTTAAATGGATTGTGTTTTGAAGAGATTCAATTTTCTAATGCGATGAGATGAATTTGAAAGATGTGGCATCGATGAGTAAAAGTGAAAAGGAACACTGATAGTATTCTTTTGGTCAATCTTCTAATTTCAGGGGCAAAAAAAAAGAAAAAAAGAAAAAAAAAAAAAGGAAGGTTATATTCACTTGAATAATGCTAGACTAGGGGTGGGCGCGGTCTGGTTTTTTATAAAAATTCAGACCAAATTATAGATAGCGGTTTAGCTTAATAACAAACTAAACTATTAAGACTATTCAAACCAAACCAAATCATTCATAAATGATTTGGTCCGGTTTGGTTTAAAAGTTTAGACTGCGACATTTAATTTTATACTCCAAAATAACTACAAAATTAAAATTTAATTTTGTAGTTCAAAATTTAAATTAATTTTAACATTACAGTACTAAATTCAAATTAAAAAGATTACAATTCAAAATCTAAATTATAACAAAGTATTACAATCCAAACTAAAAATTAAAAATATATATTAGTTATATATATTATTAATAATAAAAAATATTATAAATGTATATAATATTAAGTGCAGTTTGCGGTTTGGTCTGGTCCAAAAATTATTCAAACCGCATACCAAACCATTAATGGCGGTTTTTAAACATAGTAAACCAAACCAAACTATTATCTTTTACAAACCAAACCAAACCGAACCAAAAACAACGATTTAGTTTAGTTTGAACGGTTTGGTTCAGTTTTGCCCACCCCTATGCTAGACTGATTAAAACAAAAGAAAAACATATTGATATTTTCTATAGAGCATTTGAAATAAATCATTACCAAATAATATTATATAAATTAAATAATTTAGGTATAAAGGAATCACAAAAGCGGCCTATTAGCTCAGTTGGTTAGAGCGTCGTGCTAATAACGCGAAGGTCGCAGGTTCGAGACCTGCATGGGCCAATTTCAAATTTCAATTTTTTTTCCCGTTTATCTGTTTTACCTTTTTAAGGGTATAAACGTAAAAGGAGATTCAGTTTTGAAAAAAAGCGACTACCGCCCGAGCAAGCCCCATTAGATCAAAACAAAGCACAAGAAGTCTCTCTCTGAAAGTAGCCGTATATCACCCTGAATTCTAAAAATGGCGTCTCTTAAGGTACGCTTTCAAACCCCTCTACCACCAAATCAATCCTTTATTTCTTCTTTCGATCCAGAAATCCAATTCTTGAAGATGAAATAGCAACCGAACATTTAATTAGGGTTTTACAGATGAAGAATTGCTACTCTATTTCATTTACATTTTATATTTATTTATTTATTTACTTTCCTTTTAATTCATTACTCTCCCTGTCTCTCTTTCTTTCTCTTTAGATTTTGGACCAGCAACAAATTACAAAGAAAAATCCGGAAAGAAACAAAATGGTGCCGAACAAGGTAATAGAAACCCTTTCATCCCTACTTCACCATTTTTCAGTTTACGAAGCAACCTTGTCGTTTACTTAATCCTTTTTTTTTTTTTTGGGTTTTCGTACATTTGAAGGCTAAAGTCGGCAGTGGTCTGAACGGACCAAGCAGAGACAACCAAACTCGCGGCAGCAGTACTTTTTCTATTTTTTTTGTTTTGTTTTGTTCTGTTTTTACAATTCATTTTAATTTCCACTTCTTAACTGCTTGCTTCACTTTATTTTTTCTTTATTTTGAAGCAGTCGGTCCCAGATATTTTAAGGTTTACACCGAAAGTAGAACTGCCAAGGTTGATTCTCTTATCAGGTGATTTAATAGTTTAAAAGTTTCATTGGTGGGTTATGTAATTTGATGCATATTACTTGCAATGCATAAGTTTCTGGGCTGAATATGGTAAAGAAAGGAACATTTGAATGATGGGATTTGAGAATTTGAGAAATAATTAAAATAGAAAAGCAAGAAGTTAAAACCAAGTAGTTCAAGAAGGACCAATGGTATGGAGGTTGTTGGGATCTGATTATTCTTATTGGAATAATAGATAGTTATCACTTTACTGTATTACCTTCTTCTTATCCTTTTGATTTTTTAAATCTATTAACTTCCTTTCCCATATATATATGGAATCTGCAGTGAAGTAAGTTGAAAAGCAATAGCTTTATACAACTATTTGGCTTTATAGAATTACGTGAAATAGACTGGTAGACCTGGTTTATATCTAATTATTTTGAAATTTTTTAGGCAACATAGAAAAAGGGGAATTTTCTAATTCTGTCTTCTTTTTTCTATGTAGAAGGCAATCTGTATCAGATAACAAAGCATCTACTCAGTCTAGTACAATTGGTTTGAAGGTAATTAATTTCTTGGTCTTTCTTTTTTGGCAGACTATATATTCTTCCAACAAGCAAGAGAACTGTTTTCTTTTGAAGTGCTTATACTTCATCTCCTTTTTAATTCCCCTTCCTTTGTATGTTCTTTTTCAACATCAAGGGTGGTTTGCAAATTGTGGAGAAAAGCAAAGGCAAAAATGAACCTCTTCAGGGTGGTAAGTCTTATGTATAATACATTTTACGCAAACAGAAAACTTCAGTCATGTTTTGAGAATTCTTTACATAATTTTGCATTGGCCTCTTCTAGCCAAACCAAATATTCAAAGAAGCGCATTGGCTGATATCAGCAATATCCGCAGTAACTCTTCTAGCAATCTAAAGCATAATGGCTACAAACCAACGTAAGTGTCATTTCATTTGTAAAGTAGTTATTTATTTTTCGACATTAGGGTAGGGGGTTGAGAAATATATCTATTGCAATGCAGGGAAAGTGAAAAGAGAGAGATGTCTATGCAACATGATGCGTTCTGATGAGAAAGTCATCATTGTGTTGTAGTCTATTTGCTTGTGAAAATGACACTATTTTAGGATAAGAATGTACCTTGAGAAATATTTAATTTGGTTTGACTTAGGTTAAACCATGAAAAGAAACTTAGGAAATATAAGTTTAAGACAAACAAGACAGGGACAAATGACATATAGTATGTGTTTTTTCTAGTTCATATGGTTTTAGATAAATGCATAGTTCTTGCATTCTTAATGTGAAATTCCTTCATTCTTAACAGAAATTTCAACCCTATCAATTATAAAAATTCTGAATATACTACACTATGGCTGTGGGAGAGTATATTCTCTCACTCTGCTTTCAAGTTAAATTGGATTCTTAGTTTTTATCTTGATCTAAGTGCATGAGTATTAAGTTCTCTTTATAAACTATCCATTTTGTTTGTAATCTACACCTTTTATCGTTTCACTTTAGATCAATTGACTATTATATGAATATCATCCTTTTTGGTATTATCCAATGAGCAAGGATGAATCTTTTTCCAAATTTTGTAATACTGTTAAATTTTGGTGGTGCTATTGTTGGCTATTCTTTTTCTTCTTCTTTGCTGCTGTTGTTATTATTATTATTATTTTTTATCAATTATCATGCTAATTAATAAATTAGGTCCTCTTTTATTATGGATCTTTAGGGTATCAGTTGCTATGGGCACTAGGACTGCAAGTGTATCGTCAAGGAAATCCATTTTGGTATGAATACTTGATTCTAAGTGCATTGATATTCTATGTCAGGTGCCTCCTTTAATTATTTACTCTCTCGTGCCATAGCTATCTAGTAGTTAATTCATGCAGTTAATATTCTATCATAATTATTGTAATGTTAGAAGTTTTGACCACAAGAAAAAATGAATATTGAACAGGAGATATATCTCAAATCTTGCCAACTATTGTCTTGAATTAAAATTAAAAGGGGGGTTTCCATTTATGTTTTCTTTTCACCAAGCCTTAGCTATTGTTATATCCATCTTCCATTATTTTTGTAATGTGTCGACATTAAAACATTAACTTATCTTTTTGGTTCCATTATCTTTGGCCAATGAAGCTTTTCTTGGTTTGAAACAGGGAAGAACGCAGGGAAATCTTGGTCAAGGTGTTGCTGACTCACTTGCATCGAAGAGAGGTTAGCCTTAATTCTCTGAAAGTGTCATAAACATAGTTTCTCTGACTAAGCAGTATCAGTTTTTTTTTTTTTTTTTAAATATTATTATTATTATGAGAGTAGGTAAAGATTTAAAGGTGCCTTCATATGACCAAATCAAAGCCACAGGATTGCTTTGTGAAACTAGCATTACAAATGGCAGGTTGGTGCAACATTTTGCTCTCCTCCTTTTCTTTGTTGGTAAAAATTGAAAACTGTGATGCTATTTTGTTTACTTTGATGATTGACATTATGGAAGACTCTTGTCTGGCTCATATATTTTAGAACTGTGATTCTTAAATCCTTAAATTGGATATTATTTGTTCTCTGTATGACTGTATCAGGAGGACTGTGAAGGATACACTCATAACAACAAGGTAAGAGATGCAAATCATTTTTTGCTTATGTATTACAAATAAAACTGTATCTGTTGTTGATCAAATTTTATTTGTACATCTCTTTCCACTTGAAGGAAGTCTTTACCTGTCTTAAAGAAGCTGGATCGGACAGACAAAAGTATCCTTAAGGTTGAATTCTACATATTTTGTTTCCTCTTTTGTAATGTGATAAGATATGGACCAGTGGGTTGAATGCATAGTATAGTACTTTCCAAATTTCATACTTCTTGGAACTTTGGTTGTGAGTTTTGATTGCTGGATTATTGTTAAAAAGAATGTTATCTCTTTCCCTTTTTGGTTTGTAGGAAAATGCTGGAAGTTCTCAACATGCCAAAGGTGAAAATGGTTGTCCGGGTAATATGCTTTGGTTTATTTAAAGATTTCCACGGTGGCATAATGATTATCAAGTATGACTATTGAGTCTTGTTTCTCCAGTTAAGGCTAAAGCAGGAAGGAAAATAGTACTCAAAGCAAGCAATGCTAAGATCCAACTTTGGAGGAATCGAGTTAGTGATGGCTTCATAAAAACGTGAGTAACAATCACCTATGTATCTAGAATTCTTTGACTGCCTTTTTGATTGCTGTAAAAAATTTCTGATCGTACTGTTATATTTATTTCTTAGAAAGCTACTCCATGAATACTAAATTGAATGAATAACCTCAGCGATTCACAGTGTAATGTCATGCACAGTTAGAATTTAGGAAATACAACCAAACTAAAGTTTCAATCTGAGGTTCTCCTGGACTGTACATTGCATAATGCTGAACTAAACACTCTTTTGTCCTTATTATTTTGTTTTATAATAAAATAAAGAACATAACCACATTACAGGTTCTTGTGTTTTTGCTTAATTGAACATAATTGTTAGTTGCTAGTTTGTTGTTTATTGGGTATAGATGGGATGCTTTAGGAAATACATCCAAACTAAAGTTTCAAACTGAGGTTCTCCTGGACTGTAATGCATTGCATGTTGCTGAACTAAACACTCTTTTCTCCTTATTATTTTGTTTCATAATAAAATAAAGAACATAACTGCATTGCAGATTGTTGAGGTTTTGTTTAATTGAACATAATTGTTAGTTGCTTGTTTTTTTGTCTATTGGATATAGATGGGATGCTTTTACCTTTGAGATATTTACCATATTACTAATTTTCATTTGCCTTGAATCCCAGTGATCAAACTTCCATGGGGTCTTGTACACTGTCAAGACAATCTATCCGAGTACGTTTAATTTTTTTATTTTTTTCCCCATATCATATACACTTTTTGCTTTCCTTTTTTTTTTTCCCTCCAAATACTTACAAAACCAGGGACAAAGTTTAAACATATATACGTATATATTTTGATAAATGACAGATATTTTCTTTGATAACACAAATATGAGTTTGTCATGTCTTTTTTTATTGTAATTCATCTAGTTTGAATCAATGTGATGCACATGAACCATTTTCAGAAATATAAGCTTCTTTCATGTCATTCATGATCCAGCCAATTGTGAAGACAACACTAAAGGCTTCCAATGCAAAAAGGAATGTGAAATCCCAGTACACTTCAGGTCCAAATAAGTTGGTAACTGTTGCTTCAACCTCATCAAAGAACAAGGAGGTTCTGAAATCTTCTGTTTCTGAGAATATTGTGCATGAAGCTACTTGCATAGAGCTTCCGTCTGATATAAATTCGAAACCAAGTACATCAGATACTATTGCAACGGGAAAATCAAAACGAAGGAGATCTTACACATCTTTATTAATGGGAAGATCAAAGGTTGAGGTTACTGCATTTGAAAAGTTGTTTTTCTTTTCCTTGTGAATTTTAATTACAATTGAGACTATGCAGTTACTAGAGGAACATGGGGAAGTTATGGAGCAAGAAAAGTTACCAAGTATCGATGATGAAGGAAATCAACTAGAAGTTGCTGATTATGTTGATGACATCTATCTGTACTATTGGGTGACAGAGGTAATGGTTTCTATGTTACTCTCTGATATATCTTTTATTTTATTATCTACGAAAACTTTGGACTGGTTGTTTTGTTCTATTCGTGGAGTGTTGTATAGTATTGAGTTGTGGTAAAAATGAAAAAAGAGGAAAGTTACCAGTGATGGATGAATAATTCACGTTTTAGAATAGAAAGTGAGGATCCATCTATCTTCTTTTGCATGAGCTTTGCTGAAAATCATAATTTATCACTAAATTTGATGACTAAATTTAGCTTCTGATGACATCATATTAGAGCTTACTTAGCTGAGCAATAATATATTATTTGAGTTTTTTGAGCTAAATCATAAATAACAGAAATATAGTTGTAGAAATTTGGTACTGATATTAACTAACAAGAACAAGGTAACTTGTTTCCACTATAATGGTAATTGATTTGGATGTTTTTCTTATGTTGATCTTGTTTGGTGGTAGCCGATATTGCAGTGCTTTCACATTTGTAATATGTTACTAGTTGGATCATATTACTTGGTTCTGATAATAAACATTTCCTTCACTTGTTGGCAATTATATCACTAATAATTTGGAAAATTCCTTGGCTGTTGGTAGAAACTCAATACTAATAAAAGAATGCTCCTTTTTTGATATTGTGCAACCTTGAGAGTTTGGTTAATGCTCTGTTTCTTATATACATGTCTTTATTTGAATTGTTTTTGAGGGCTAGTGCCTAAAACATTGGCTTGATGTTCCCTGCAAATGCTGAAAGGACTTTTAACTGCAGGCACAGAATCCTCCATTGGCCAATTACATGTCAATTCAGAAAGATATTACACCTCATATGCGGGCGATATTGATCAACTGGTTAATTGAAGTATAGTTTAACTTTCTGGATGCATCTTGATTGTCTTTCACCCTCTGTTTCTTTCTTGGTGGTGTTATCTAGTTAAGGTTT
The DNA here is from genome assembly GCA_003254975.1 of Ochetophila trinervis. Lineage (NCBI taxonomy): Eukaryota > Viridiplantae > Streptophyta > Magnoliopsida > Rosales > Rhamnaceae > Ochetophila > Ochetophila trinervis. Next base: position 39,410 of record QANX01004076.1, read on the forward strand.
CTTAAACAAAATGTAAAATTGTTTTACTCTTGTAACAGGTACACTTGAAATTTGATTTAATGCAAGAAACACTGTATCTCATGGTCACATTGTTAGACCGTTATCTTTCTCAAGTCATAGTTGAGAAGAACGAACTGCAGTTGGTTGGTCTTACAGCTCTGTTGCTAGCATCAAAGTATGAGGATTTCTGGCATCCTAGGGTACATATTTATTTCAAACTCTTGCTTTTGTTATAATATATATCTAGTCTTTTCCTTAGTATGTGTTTATTGATATTTGTGTGTTCTATCTAAAGGTCAAAGATTTAATTAGTATCTCAGCTGAGTCATACACTAGGGACCAGATGCTTGGAATGGTATGTATTGGCATACTAATTGATTTTTTTATTTTTATTTTTTATTTTTGTTGTTGAATGCTGAATTGTTCTCTCCCTTACACAAAAAGTGTTGTTTAGGAGCATTGTCAATTTCTGTCTCGATTTGTTGTTACTTTTTAGTTTTTGATAAACTATTTCATGGTATAAAAAATTCTTGATGTTTATAATATTTTGCTGATTAATATACAATTGCCTTTCAGGAGAACCTCATTCTTAAGAAGTTGAAGTTCCGCCTGAATGCACCCACGCCATATGTCTTCATGTTAAGGTTTCTCAAAGCCGCTCAATCAGACACAAAGGTATGCGGCCAAAGGTTATACTTCCAAATGAAGGAATTTGATTAACTCTCGCTGGTGATATATGCATTTAGAAGGAGCTAAATAAGGAAGGGGAAAAAAAAAAGATATTGTAATATTCAATTTCATTTAGTGTAGATGTTTAGAGTTGGAACTCATAAAATTGTTTTTATCTAACAATATTGTTTTCGTGGTATATTATTTACAGCTTGAACACTTGGCCTTCTACCTTATCGAGTTGTCTCTAGTTGAATACGATGCTTTAATGTTTAAGCCGTCGTTGCTCTGTGCATCAGCTATCTATGTTGCAAGGTGTACCTTGCAAATGACTCCGTGGACCCCTCTGCTTTGTCGACATGCACGTTATGAAGTGTCCCAAATAAGGCACTCGTTTTTTGAAGTTCATTTGCTATTTGCTATTTGCTATTTTCTATATTTTATTTTTATTTTTTGAATTTTCAAGTCATAATAATGTGGTATTTTGATAATTTGCAGAAACTGTGCAGAAATGATACTAGGATTACAAAAAGCTGCTAGGGAAGGACAGTTAAAGGTGACTTACGAGAAGTATACGAGCCCTGAGCTGAGTGGTGTTGCAGCAATACAACCTTTGGGCAGCCTTCCTCTTTGATTTGGCTCATTCGGACTTTTCTCTTTTCTGTAGATTAGTTTATCAAACATGTTGTAATATTGTAAATTGTGCAAGATGAAACTCTTAAGTCCTACTGTGTCACTGATCTTCCTTTTTTTTTTTCCCCTGTTATTTCTGTTTGTTTTGTGGTCATGATTTTCATAGTGACTTTTGAAACAGCAGCAATTGCTGTAGTGTCGGACATGTTATATTGGACCAGGACAGCAGTGTGCTCGCATAAGACACGGACACTAAGGCCTATGAAAAAAATAAAAAAAATAATAATAATAATAACAACAACAATCTCATTTATATAATATATATTTAATCTCTATAAAGTATATAGCATTCCGTTTAAAAACCAACATACGTCAAGACATTGGTCGAATTTTTTTTTTAACTTGATTGGTAACGTTATGTAGGATTTTTTGGGTTTTAAAGCCACAATCTATGTTCAAATTATGCGACCAAAATACTTGTAAATAATTTTTTAGTTTTTATTTTGATAAAACTTTAACAAATTATAACCCAAATAGGGAAAAAAGAAAAAGAAACAAAAAACATAATTATATTGAAAAAGTTAAAGGTCACGTGAGAGGCACGTAGCGAACCCCAGCTTGATTTGTGGTAGTGTTAGTATTTGCACTCTGAAACTCACAAGCGCGGTTGAATTTTCCCTCTCTGCTACTAAAATAAATACGAAATTCCCAAACCAAAATTACACAGATAGAGAGAGAAACCCTTGGCAGCCAACAGAAAAGAAAAAGAAAAAAAAAGCAAAATTAAGCAACGATTCCCTTGGGGCTCAGCAGATAATAAAAGCGGAGTTGAATTGCATTTATTGGCCCCTCGACCAAAAACAATTTTGATTACGCAGCAGCCATCGCTTCCTCTTCCGCCTCCGCCGTTTGCCACCGTCGGAGGCCTCACCGGAGGCGTACAGGTCCGGTGCTCACCTTGATGAAAACGGCCAGTATCAGGGTTTAGTGTTTTTGGGTCACAATAAAGTACTCACCTTTGCTCAATACAACGTATTCGAAACTGAAGGTTCAAGCATTTCTGAGAAGTAGGCCGAAAATCAGGTACCATTTTCGTTTTTCCATTTCCCAAACGGAAAATGATTTGCAGGAGGAAGTTGTGCCCTAAACATTTCCATTTACTCTCCAAAACCCCTACTTCCAGTTATTTGTTTCACAATTATCATCTGCGGAATTCTAGTTTTTTGTATGTAAATCAACTCAGAAATGCTGCAAGGTTTAGTTTTTTAAGCTCTATAGTTGTTTCTAAGTTAATTCCGGAAAACCCCAACTTTGTGGAGACTCCTCTGTCTTTCAAAAGCTCATGTTTTGTTGGGAATCCTAATTTTGTGGACTTAGGTTTTGTTAGAAGTTACTGTTCTGGGAGGAATGGGGATGGTGGGTTTAGTGACTGGACTGAGGAGATTGAATATTTAGATGAATCAGGCAGTGTGATTTACACTGGAAAAGGTGTACGGTCGGTTGAGCCAGGACTTGATGACCATGTTATGATAGGTGGACTGAAGAAGCCGATTCTGAATGCATCTGCTGTTGCCAAGATTGTTGAGCTTGTGAAGAGGTGGAAATGGGGACCTGAATTGGAGACCCAACTGGACAAGCTCCAATTTGTGCCAAACATGATTCACATTACTGAAGCTTTGAAGGTTATTAAAGATAGTGATGCGGCATTGAGTTTGTTTCGGTGGTCTAAGAGGCAGCCATGGTATTCACCAAGTGATGATTGTTTTTTGATACTCTTTGATAGTTTAAATCATACTAAGAATTTTGACGAGATCAAATCATTATTTGATGAAATAGTTAAAGATTCAAGTAGTAATGGTTTTTCGTTCAGCGCTTGTAATCGAGTTATTCAGTATTTGGCTAAGGCTGAGAAATTAGAGGTGACATTTTTCTGTTTCAAGAAGATTCAAGATTCTGGTTATAAAGTAGATACTCAGACGTATAACTCACTTATAACATTGTTTTTGAACAAGGGTTTGCCTTATAAGGCATTCGAGATATATGAAGGTATGGAAGCTGCAGATTGTTCATTGGATGGCTCGTCCTATGAGTTGATGATACCAAGCTTGGCAAAATCTGGCCGTCTTGATGCGGCGTTCAAGTTATTCAAAGAAATGAAAGAAAAGAATTTTCGGCCTGGATTTAACATCTTTGCGTCTCTTGTTGATTCAATGGGAAAGGCTGGGAGGTTGGATGCTTCAATGAAGGTATACATGGAGATGCAGGGTTATGGCCTTAGGCCATCTGCTACAATGTATGTTTCCTTGATTGAATCATATGTGAAGGCTGGGAAATTAGATACTGCTATAAGGCTATGGGATGAGATGAAGAAAGCAGGGTTCAGGCCAAACTTTGGGCTGTACACTCTGATTGTCGAGTCTCATGCCAAATCGGGGAAACTTGATATTGCAATGTCTGCCTTTACAGATATGGAGAAGGCTGGATTTCTACCTACCCCATCTACATATTCATGTCTCTTGGAAATGCACTCTGCTTCCGGACAAGTAGATTCTGCTATGAAGCTATACAACTCTATGACTAATGCAGGTTTAAGGCCGGGTCTAAGTACTTATACATCTCTTTTGACTCTCCTGGCTAGTAAGAAGCTTGTTGATGTTGCAGCCAAAATTTTACTGGAGATGAAAACCATGGGATATTCAGTTGATGTGAGTGCTAGTGATGTTTTAATGGTTTATATCAAGGATGGTTCTGTTGATCTTGCTTTGAGATGGCTACGCTTCATGGGTTCATCAGGGATTAGAACAAATAATTTTATTATCAGACAGTTGTTTGAGTCATGCATGAAGAGCGGTTTGTACGAGTCGGCCAAGCCTCTCCTTGAAACTTATGTAAATTCTGCAGCAAAAGTTGATCTTATTCTTTACACATCCATTCTAGCCCATCTTGTAAGATGCCAAGAAGAGCAGAATGAGAGGCATTTGATGTCAATCCTTGGTGCTACAAAACATAAGGCACACTCTTTTATGTGTGGACTCTTCACAGGCCCGGAACAGAGAAAACAACCGGTACTATCTTTTGTCAGGGAATTTTTTAAGGGTGTTGATTATGAGTTGGAAGAGGGGGCTGCAAGGTACTTTGTTAATGTTCTCCTCAACTACCTCGTTCTTATGGGGCAAATAAACCGAGCTCGGTGCGTATGGAAAGTTGCCTACGAGAATAAGCTTTTTCCGAAGGCAATAGTTTTTGATCAGCAAATTGCTTGGTCTCTTGATGTTCGGAACTTATCCGTCGGAGCTGCTCTAATTTCCGTTGTGCACACTCTTCATAGGTTCAGAAAACGCATGTTGTATTATGGTGTTGTCCCGAGAAGGATTAAGTTGGTTACTGGACCTACTTTGAAGATTGTGGTTGCTCAGATGTTGAGCTCGGTGGAATCTCCATTTGAGGTTAGTAAAGTGGTGCTGAGAGCCCCAGGGGATTCCGTCATGGAATGGTTTAAGAAACCAATTGTCCAACAGTTTCTTTTGAATGAGATTCCATCAAGGGCTGATATCCTCATGCACAAGTTGAACACTCTTTTTCCTAGTTCTGCACCCGAAATAAGATCTCTTTCTCCTCCAAAGCCACTCATTACTGGGAAGTCAATGTAAGCATAAAGGATAGCTGAGATTAGTAAAGCGTGCAAGGAAATGGAAAAATTATTATTTCTTAACATCTGTTTCTCTCTCCACGCGTTTAGATGACAAAGAAAAAGGTTGACCTCTTTTTGAATGAAAGTTGCCATATTGATTTTACTTGAAGTCGGCTAATTTGAGATGGAATTCTTACATTTGAAGTTGAACTTATTTGGAAATATCATTTTACATTGCCATGGTGATTCTTGCAGTTTTTTGTTGCATCTGAGTTTATTGAAACCATTCAGAGAAACCCAATTGGAAAACAAAATAAATGAGGCAGTTGCAATTAACAAAACATTTTCACATGCAAAACAAACAATAATTAAAAGAAAACAATTCATAATTATATATAGTTAATAATTTTTTTTTAATTTTTTATTTGATTAAACTTTAACAAATTATAATCCAGAAAGAGAGAAAAAGAAATTATAACCAAAATGCTAGTTAACAATTTTTTATTTGATAATACTTAACAAGATATAACCCAAAAAGCGAAAAAAGAAAAAGAAAAAGAAAGAAAAAACCAAACATTATTCTATTGAAAAAGCTAAAGGTCACGTGAGAAAGGCACGTACCGAGCCCCAGCTAAGATGGAATGCTTGTTTGTATTAGTACTTCTAAACGTCACAAGAACAGTTGAATTTTCTCTTTCTGCTACGAAAAAAATACAAAATCCCCAAACCAAAAAAATTACAGAGAGAGAGAGAGAGAAACCCCAATACCGAACCGAACCGAACCCTCCTCTGGTTGGCGCCCAACAGAAGAGAAAAAGAAAAAGCAACGATTCCATTTCGGGCTCAGCAGATAATAAAAGCGGAATTGAATTGCATTTGATTGGCCCCAACCAAAACCAATTTTTGATGACGCAGCAGCAGCCATCGCTTCCGCTTCCGCCTCCGCCGTTCGCCTCCGTCGGAGGTCTCACCGGAGGCGTACAGGTCCGGTGCGCCGGTTGCCACAGGGTTCTGACGGTGGCTCCTGGGGTTACGGAGTTCAAGTGTCCCGATGCTCACTGCAAATTGGCCCAGATGTTGCCTCCGGAGCTCATGACCAGGGCCCACCACAACCACAAGGTTCTTCTTCCTCCGCCTCCACCTCCTCCTCCTCTTCCTCTTCCTCCTCTTCCCCCCAACGTGCCTGCCCACGGCATTGATCCCACCAAGATCCAGCTTCCCTGCGCACATTGCAAGGCTATTCTCAATGTCCCTCATGGTCTTGCTAGGTTCGTTTGCCCTCAGTGCGGTGTTGACCTCGCCGTCGATGTCTCCAAGCTCCGCCAATTCTTTCCTCCCCTGCCTCCCCCGCCTCCCGAGGAGGTCAACGAGGTAACTTCTTATTTTTGTTTTCGTTCTTTTTCAATTTTCTGTACTTTTCCTGGACAATTATGAGCAGGAAGGAAAGAGTATTGAATTTTTTTTATATCGGTCTCTAGGGTACAATTTAATGCGTTTAGGTAGTTAAGTGCCGTTAGAAATCCTATGATTGATATTAATTTATGAGCTCCTAAACTAAAAATCTGCAGTACTGCTGATAAATACAGCTTGCTTTTGCTACTTGTGGTATTTTTGATTGAATGGTTGCGGTATTCTTGTTTTGTAAACTGAGATTTTAGGATTCCAGTTTAATACGCATTTACCACTTTGTGCATTAACATAGCGGAGTTGCTTTTGTTAGCGTCCACACATTCAGGTGATTGGGTGGACACTAGGATGGTTATATCATGATAGAAACTTTGAAGACTAAAAGACTTTATAGTTGAGTATTTTGCAAATATACATTCCTAATAGGGGACTCCCTTTTTGTAAATGTTTTTGTGGAAGAGTGCTGAATTGGAAATTTAAGTTTTTTTTGGCTTGTGTAATCTTTGGAGCTGGATAATGAAGACCCTTTAGTGTTTTTTTTTTCTTTTGTAAGTACTAATTATCATAGATGCCCCTAGGAGTTGCAACCCTTTTACAGTCTGTATCAATTGATTAAGGATGAAATCATTGGTGTTGATGAAATTGGAAATGTTGCTGTTCTGAACTTATGAAAATTATGGAAATGACAAACTGTTGCTTGTTGAATGGAATTTTAAAATTACCAAACTAAACAATTAGATAAATATATATATATATATATATATATATAATAATAGAATTTCTTACATAGGGCATAAATGATAAAAGTTTTTACATATGTTAAATATTGCGTGAGCGTGACTGATATGTAATGTGTTAATTTAGTAAGAAAAAGTGACAAATAAAACCTTTATTTTTTCAAATATGATTTGAAATGTTATTTTAGGTAATAAAAAAAAGATTGATTGTAGCTACAGTTTTTAGTTTGGTTTTAGCACTTGCAATTATAATTTAAACACAGTAAATTAGACATTTAGGGAATTATATTGGGCATTAGTTACAATTTTTTTATTACTAATAATTTTTTTAAAATCCTGTATTGATCTACTGTAGCTCATTTAGTTAATTAAATCTTTAGTTATACATAAAAATGTGAATCTAAATTCCTAGCTATTGTTGATTGAGCCCATAAATCTAAAGCCCGATTGTCAAGTATAATATCCCAAATATAAAGCCCATACTGGAGTTGGAGACTTTGAATGCCTTTTGAAACTCAATAAACTTCATAAGCTTCCAGAAACTAGAACTAAATAGATTTAAACACAGCATAAAATATAGGGAACATTCTAACAAACTATTTTTTTATTTTATCTAGCTTAGCAAAACTAAATAAATTATGCAACTCTGACTGATAGATGTGCTATAAATATCAAAACAGAACTTCATTCTTGAAAAATATTAGCTCTGAAATTAAGAGGCTGTATATTTAATATGACTACAAGCCATTTTGAATATGCCAAGTTAATGCATTTTTTTAATTAAGAATCAAGTAGCCCAACTCATTTAAACAAGTTTTTACAATTGGATACAGTTTCTATGGGCATAATTTCCATGGAAGCCTGCTAAAGATGCATCTTTAGTCTTAGCTTGTCTGGAAAAGTTTTAAGTTTATTTATTTTATTTTATTTTATTTCGTAAATTTTCAGCAGGATGATGTTATAAGCAAATAATGTTTATAAGAAGTATTTGATTGTAATTTAGATATCATTAAATGGATGAACAAAAATGCATCATTGCTAGAAAAAAGTGACATTTTTTTCTTTTTTAATTTTATATTCTAAGTGTTATAGGAAACTTATAATCATTAAAAATCTTGTTTTTTGCTTTATTTGTTGAACTCACCCGTAGGTTCTGGCCAAAAAATTGGTTTATTGGACATATAAACCATGTTGATATTCCTCTTATGTCTTAACTTGCATTGTTATTTAATTAATTGTTTTGGTTCACTGCTCTCCCAAGTTCTGATAATTTCGAATGGATGCTTGTCAAATAACTGGGAAGTGATATGTTAGTAATACTGGACCTTGAAAAGAACGGAATATAAAAGTTATCTTCCTTTAACGGGTATGTTTGTGGATTTCTTTTTAGTTACACTCGAAATTACTATGAAATGAACTACATCATTGTTCTTTTATAATTGATGGATTGAGTTGAATTGGTAAAACTATTAGAATTTCCTGGACTCGAGTAAATTTTTTGAGTTGTTATCTTGTTGGTGTTAGTCTTTAACACAAACAATTGTTTCAACTTATGTTTGTGTTATATTTGCTTTTGGTTTGTTTTAGACCTAAATCTCCTTTTTATATCATAAATTTCTTTTATTTGTAATATTTTCCAAGAGCTATCAGTTAGATTTCTTCCATTTTCCGTCCTGCTTTTTAACCTGTCAGGTAGCCATTGAAGTTGAGCGAGAAGAAGATGGAGGAGGAACAGTTGGAGAAACATTTACAGACTATGTGAGTGTTTTATCCTTAGCATGGTTGACAGCCTCATTTCACACATTTTTTTTCATTCTCTTTTCTCTACTTGTAGTCCCTTGATGTTTTACTTCAAATTCTTTAGTTTTTAATATAAGTTTATACGGTTATAAATGAAGCGACCTCCAAAACTATCTATTGGGCCGCCCCATCCAGATCCCATTGTGGAGACATCTTCCTTGTCTGCAGTGCAGCCACCTGAGCCCACTTACAATCTCAAAATCAAGGACGAGTTAGAAATATCCAAGGCTTTATCATGTTTGCAGATTGAGACATTGGTCTATGCTTCCCAGGTTGCTGCTAAGTCTTAAATTACAGTATATAATTTAGTATCTGCTATTTCAAATCGGAGTAAGATAGTGTTGGTTTTCATGGCAGAGACACATGCAGCACCTTCCAAGTGGTGCTAGGGCTGGGTTTTTTCTTGGAGATGGAGCTGGTGTGGGTAAAGGTAGAACAATTGCGGGGTTAATATGGGAGAATTGGCATCATGGGAGGAGGAAAGCATTGTAAGTTTAGGTTTCAATGTCTTTGTATGCTAATTTCATAATATTTAATAGCACTTTGTTTTAAAAATGCATAACATAACTGTCTTTTTCCTTTTTGATGAAATATGTAATCCGACTTACTTCATGATCGGTTGTTAAGTTTTCAGTTTTTCAACTCATGTCTGCTATGCTTAACTCCTGCATTGACCATACATAGGTGGATTTCTGTTGGTTCGGACTTAAAGTTTGATGCAAGAAGAGACTTAGATGATGTGGGTGCAATGTGTATTGAAGGTAAATACTTAAGTAATCAATTATTCAGAGAGATTATTTTCTGAAAGTTGTCCAGTTTTTTGGAGCGTAATAATTTGGTATATAATTATGTACTCAAGTTTGGTTCATACATTATTGAATTATCGAAGGCAAAATTGAAAAGGTTTATAGGAATAGATTCAATGGTGCTTTCTTGAAAAGTTTTAACATATTTGCTTTCTTAAAAAGTTGCTTATCATAAAGTTTGGGAATTGATTTTACTTATGTTGCTGTTGAGTAAAATTCTGTAAAATTATAAAAGCAATATTGATTTATGATGGTATGTAAATTGGAAATGTGTTTGTTATAGATTTTTGAGAGAGATTTTAAACTTAGAAAATATAAGATAATGTAATATGTACTTAAAGAAGAGAAAAAGAAAGAATCAAGTTAGCGAAAGGATATGTGTGTTTGGGAAAAGATGGTGGGTCCTGCTACCTTTTTTTGGTTTTAGAAAACTGGTTTTAAAATCAAGAAATTTGTTTGCTTTCTAGTTAAATTGCTGAGAAATATTTAACTTATTAATTTTTCATTTGCAGTTCATGCTTTGAACAAGCTTCCATATTCTAAGCTTGATTCAAAGTCTGTTGGTGTTAGGGAGGGAGTTGTATTTTTGACGTACAGCAGCCTTATTGCATCCTCTGAGAAAGGTCGTTCACGTTTGCAACAGCTTGTGCAGTGGTATGGACCAGATTATGATGGTCTAATCGTATTTGATGAGGTATTACAATTTTGTAGAAATCCAAGTAATTTGAATGCATTAGTTGTTGGAGATATTATTCCATGGTTTCAATATATTCTTGTACCTTTCATTGCTAAGGGTCCAATGGCTTCACTGTAGTGCCACAAAGCCAAAAATTTGGTACCTGAAGCTGGAAGTCAGCCAACCCGAACTGGTGAAGCAGTTCTTGACATTCAGGTTTTTCCTCTTTAAGCAGCTCTTGACATCCAGCATAAATTGCACTTATAGATTCATTCTCATATCATGCACAAGTGCATGAATTTTTAGTGATTTTATCTGTACTACAATCATTAACCAATTATGATGTGCCCCTATGAATAGTCATTATGGTCTGCAGTGGAAAAGGAGCAGAAACAGTTTAATTTGAATTCTGTTAACTCTTAATATTCAAACTTAATATCACAGGCTCGACTTCCTGAAGCTCGTGTTATTTATTGCTCAGCAACTGGTGCTTCTGAACCACGCAATATGGGTTACATGGTCCGTCTTGGTCTTTGGGGAGCTGGAACTTCTTTTATTGATTTTCGTGATTTTCTAGGTGCAAATTTTAATTTAATGTACCTTTTTTTCTTCCTTATTTTTTTTCCCCTTTAAGTGATTTCATCTAATTTATGCTGCCAAGTTTAATTTCTTTTATAGAATTTAGGGACACAAACTTCCCATGTACTTCAAAATTTATGTAGATCTACCATTGTATTTTTATTGTTTACATATCTACTTTGAATTTGATTTTGTTTGCAACTTATCCCTTTCTAGCTTCTAGTGTGTGTGTATATATATATATATAAAATAGTAAAGTTTTGTGAATGAAAAGATGAAAAAACCTCAAGCAATAAAGTGCAATGTATTGTTGATAGATTAAAATAAAAATTAGAGTTCCAATGATAGTATTTAAGGTGTTGGGTCTTTGTCAAGTTTCCGAGTCTCCCATTATTTTCTTTTAATTAAGAAAGAAATTATTTAATTGTCAAGTGATAGAAAGCAGAAGAAACAGACACACGTACAGGTGTAGTGGATAGGTGATTATTGTTTTTAGTTTTTTAAGTCTTTCTTTTTCTCTTAGGGATAATGCTTACCTCATCTTCTTTTAGCATTTGTGGTTAACATACATGCTAAAACTTGTTGCATATATGTTTGACATTTAGTTTTAAACTTCTTTCTTACCCCATTCAAAGAATTTTTTTCAATATCTATGTAATAGCAACTTAGTATTTGTTGCATATATGTTTATCTTGGAGTATATATTTTTTTGTTATTAAATGATTCGTTTGTTCAATTGATCTCAATAGTAAGTAAGCACTCTATCATTGATTTTATGGTTTTAAGTTGCTATCTGGTGTATATTATGTGTGTCCATGCATGCATGATTCATGCATACTTTTTATCTCCATCTAATTCTGTGAATATATATTTATGAATAATTTTTTGTATTTGAAAATTCTGTAATCCAGGATTTTAATGTCCAGGATTGTCCAGGACAACGCCTATCTACATATGTGGATAGGGATTTGCCTGGGCAGAATGTCCTGGATTAGAGAATACCCCTATTTATGTATATATTTATTTATCATTTATTAAATAAATGAATCTGTTGTATATCAATTTCATTTGTAATGTTTCTTGTAAAAGCTGTTAATAACTCTCTCCTCTATTCCTCTATCTTCCCCCATCTTCACAAATCTTTTATTATATGGCAATTCTTTTATTTCAGCTGATAATATCAATAGAATCTTTCTACTTCCTCATCCTTTTCAGGTGCTCTAGAAAAAGGTGGTGTTGGAGCACTAGAACTTGTTGCCATGGACATGAAAGCAAGGTAGGCATAAAATATTCTTTCAAGAGAGATTTCTTGTTAATATAGTAACTTCTTAATGTAGATGTTTTGCATTTCAGAGGGATGTATGTATGTCGCACACTTAGCTACAAAGGGGCAGAGTTTGAAGTTGTTGAAGCACCATTAGAAGCTAAAATGATGGTATAGTGCACTCATTTTCTTTATTATGTGAGTAAAAGTTGAAAATTTACTCGTAAGAAATTAATAGAGTTCGTAGGTAATAATATATAGACAACAAGGTCTAGGGGGAAAACAAAAAAGGAAAACAGAAGCCGCTCGGATTAATGGATCTATTAGTAATTGATAATGCACTGGTAATTGATAAGTGAAAGGTTATGTACTGATGTTCTTGTATATCAAAGAGATTTTTAATCTGCTAAAGGAGGATATCTTTAGTGGGTCCAATGTCTAGGGGGCGCGGAATTGGAAAAGTGATATGGAAATTTATAATGTGTATGTCCAAATTTAATAATCTTATATAGTCTTTGCTTGAGTTTGCTTAATATCATGTATTCTTCTCAGGAAATGTACAAAGCAGCTACATTATTCTGGACCACTTTGCGAATTGAATTACTGTCAGCTAGTTCTTTTCTTACTGGTGAAAAACCTAATTCAAGTCAACTTTGGCGACTATATTGGGCTAGCCATCAGGTATCTGAGCCACTGGATTATTGCTACCTAATAACTTATGTTCTTTTTTTTGTTTCTTTTTATGTTTGCCGTACCATGTTTATTGTATTGTTAAGTTTTTGCTATTTGTTTATCCAATTCTATGTAGCGTTTCTTTAGACATATGTGCATGTCGGCTAAGGTGCCTGCTGCTGTAAGACTAGCAAAGCAAGCGTTATTGAACGATAAGTGTGTGGTTATTGGCCTTCAGAGCACTGGAGAGGCACGGACAGAGGAAGCTGTTACAAAATATGTGGGTATATTATGTTTAATGTGGTTTGTAGTGTGGATTTCCTATTGAGGACGTTATTTTTTCTATTAACTTAAGTGCTACACTTGCAAACCTTGCTTAAGTAGGGTCTTGAACTTGATGATTTCATTTCGGGACCACGAGAGCTACTGCTGAAATTTGTTGAAGAAAACTATCCTTTGCCTGAAAAGCCTGAACCTCTTCAAGGTGGGAATGTGATTCTTATGGTAATGTTGAACCATGTTCATTTTGCTATTGCATCTATAGTTACCTTCTTAATACAGGAGAGGAAAGTGTAAAGGAGCTTCAACGGAAGAGGCACTCGGCAACTCCTGGTGTTTCGTTGAAAGGGAGAGTGAGGAAAGTCGCAAAATGGAAACCTGAAAGTGATGTCGAAAGTGATGAAGAATCTGATAGTGAGTTTCTAGAAACTGGTCTTCGACACATCTGGAGCATGTCGAAAGTCAGGACTTATTTTGGAATCTTTTTGAGTCTATGTTGGATGTATCACTTTTCATCTTGTTTATTAAATAACCTACTGCATTTTTCTTTCAAAATTTCCAGTTTATCTTGATTCCTGTGAGGGTTTAATACTTCAAATACTTCAAAATGCGGTGTTTTTATTCCATTTTATATGGTAAGATTAGTAATTTTTGCTTATCGTCAAAGTTTTGGTTTGATTGATGCAGCTGATTCTGCTCATGAATCTACTGAATCTGATGATGAGTTTCAAATATGTGACATCTGCTATTCTGAAGAGGTAAATTCATTGAACATGACAAGTGTTTTGGTCCTTGCAATATTTATTCATATGTTGCATCATCCGCTGCAGGAAAGAAAGAAATTGCTCCAGTGTTCCTGTTGTGGTCAACTTGTCCATCCTGAATGTCTTGTCCCACCATTGGAAGATTTAGTTTCAGGAGATTGGTCATGTCATTCATGCAAAGAGCAGACAGAAGAATTTCTTCAAAAAAAACAGGCCTATATAGCTGAACTTTTGAAGAGGTTTGTGATTCAAAAGTTACTTTGTGGTGTCGAGGTTGTTGTCTTTTTGCCAAATTATGAGTTGTGGAACTGTTAATAAGTTTATGATCTCTAAATAAGGTATGAAGCTTCTTTGGAGCGAAAATTAAATATATTGGAGATAATTCGTTCGATGGATCTGCCAAACAATCCTTTGGATGATATAATTGATCAGGTAGCGATCACATATTCTTCTTTCTCTCTCTCTCTCTCTCTCATATTTTATGGATGTATCTTGATGCACGGTGCACTTTAAAATTTTATTGTTGTAACACTTAATGTGGTGATGAGTTACAAGTTGACCATTTTTGCGAAACCATTTATTTAACTGACTTTTTTTATTGTTAAATGATGATACTGTTAAAGCTCATCTTGAAGTTTACATTAACTAGTTGTCTAAGATGCTCTAGTGTAAGTCAATTCCTAGTCCTATATTATATAAATCTTTAACTTGACTAGAAGCATTTATAACACAAACTATGGAAGCAGTTACCAGTATAGCAATTCTTGATCTTCATAAACAATTAAAACTTCCAATTTCAATAATTTTATTTCACTTTTAGTGACATCTCTATCTTCATCCTTAGGCACCAATAAATCTTAACTTGGTAATTTTGCCTAGTCCTTTTTGCATAATTAACTTTTTGATAAACTTTTATATGGTGTTATGAAATGTATCTTCTGATGGTATGTTGCAATGTTTGGTGCATCTGAGTTCATGTATCATTTTTGGTTGGAACTGATACATATCTGGTATTATATGATACTAGTAACCAATAAATACATGCACACCACACCATGATTTGCTCTGTAACAAAACCCAATTGTACATACTATCATCTGGCTACTGCTTTCTGTCCTTGTTGACTATGTGTAATTTTGCCTTTGTCAGCTCGGAGGCCCTGATAAAGTGGCAGAAATGACAGGTAGGCGAGGTATGCTTGTAAGGGCCTCTAGTGGAAAAGGTGTAACTTATCAGGCACGGAACACGTGAGTTGGACAGTTCTTTAACTCCCTGCTAAACTTCAGTGCTTTTGAAGATGTTCAGAGTTTTTGTATGTTGTATTCCCCTTAGGAAAGATGTTACCATGGAGATGGTCAACATGCACGAGAAGCAGCTTTTCATGGATGGTAAGAAGCTGGTTGCTATAATTTCTGAAGCTGGATCTGCTGGTGTTTCTTTGCAAGCTGATAGAAGAGCAGCAAATCAGGTACTTCTGGTGTAGTGAAATTTTTATTTTTAATGACTTGATTCTTAGTAATCCTGCTAATTAAAGTGCAATGAGCTTTTGGTTTTTCTTATTGTGTGGATTTATAATTTTCATACCAGAAAAGAAGGGTTCATTTAACTTTAGAACTTCCTTGGAGTGCTGACCGAGCAATTCAGCAGTTTGGAAGAACTCATCGGTCGAATCAAGCTTCTGCACCTGAGTACAGGTTGATACTCATACGCTATAAATTATAAGTGCTTTGTCAATTGGTGAATCAGTTAGGTGAAATTAATTTATCTTGTATGTTTTGCAGGATACTGTTCACTAACCTTGGGGGAGAACGTCGGTTTGCATCTATTGTTGCTAAGAGATTAGAATCTCTTGGGGCCTTAACCCAGGGAGACCGCAGGTGAGTTTGAATCTGTTTTTAGAATGTTGGTTCATTGAGCTCAAAAAATTCAGCCCTCTGTTCTATTGTATCTCATTGTGTGCTTGGATGCATTGCAGGGCAGGGCTATCTTTGAGTGCATATAATTATGATAGTGCTTATGGAAAGAGGGCCCTGGTGTTGATGTATAAAGGAATCTTGGAGCAGGTTTTTATAAGCTTCTTTATTGCAGAGGATGTGCACCTCAGTGCTAAAATTAGTAGAATTAGTAATCTACATATTATGGAAAATGACTAGATTTCAGTTTACAGGATCCTCTTCCAGTTGTACCTCCTGGGTGTTCATCTGACAAACCTGAAACGCTCCAAGATTTTATTGAAAAGGCAAAAGCTGCTCTCAATGCAGTAGGAATACTGAGGGACAGTGCTCTTGGTAATTTTTATTTTTTTTCTCTTTTAATTTGGTGAATCTGTGCTCTTGGTAATTATTATGGAGAACAATGTTATCACTAGTAACTTTGTGTCGAATTTTGTTGTATATTTTAAATTGTTAACCATACATAATATAACTTTTGTTGTTAATCCATTTGATAATTTTTTACTCCATTATATCATGTATAGTGCTGCGTGAATTGTCTACCCACTTTTAACGGTTGTTTTATGTTTTATTTTATAGTAACATCTGCTCCTGTATTTGATGTAGTTACTGGAAAAGATTCTGGGAAACTTACTGGTCGTATAGTTGAGTCAGACATGCATGATGTTGGACGTTTCCTCAATCGCATATTAGGACTGGCACCCGAGATCCAAAATAGGTCTGTGACATGTGAAAGAGTGATTTCCTTATGCAGTTATAGATAGGTTTAACATACTGAAAACCATCATCGCCATTGCAGGCTGTTTGAGTGTTTTGTCAGCATCTTGGATCTTCTTGTTCAAAATGCACGAATTGAAGGGAATCTTGATTCAGGGATTATTGATATGAAAGCTAACATCGTAGAACTACAAGGAACCCCGAAGGTGAACTCTAATTCTAGATCTCTAGTTGGCTTTACACTTATTATCATACTGACTTCTAATTGCTTAGCAGACTGTTCATGTTGATCAAATGTCTGGGGCATCAACAGTCCTTTTCACATTTACTTTGGATCGTGGGATCACATGGGAGGTACTTTCTTTATTTCCACTTGACCAATTGAGTGGCATACTTGTTAAAGTCAGTACATATTCAATTTTTATTTTTTTTTCTCTTTTTACTGTGGTAGTCTGCAAGTACCATGCTTGAAGAGAAACAGAAGGATGGGCTTGGTTCAGCAAATGATGGATTTTATGAATCTAAAAGGGAGTGGTTGGGGAGACGCCACTTCATTTTAGCTTTTGAGAGGTACTGAACTTGGAGCATATATTTCATTTTCACTTTGAAAGTTTTTTTTTTCCAATGACACCTCTAGATGAATAATTCAGTTGGCGTCATTGTGTTACATTAAGGCCTACGTAATCTGTTTATTTCATAAATTAGGGTTAAGCTGCCCTGAAATGGCCACTCTGTGGTAGTGATTTCATTTGTCTTGTTATGCAATCTCTATTCTATCCTTTTATTTTGTGTCCATGCTTTCGAGTTTTCAAGTAGTTCACTTCTAACATATATAGTTATATGTGTAAGTTGCTTTTACTGCATACAGTAGGACCTTTTATTTGGTTCTTTTCGTCTTCTCTTACCTAAATTGTGTTTCAGTTCTGCTTCTGGAATGTATAAGATAGTCCGTCCTGCTGTTGGGGAGTCAATGAGGTATCAAAATCTCACAGTTCCTGGGATTCATGTAGCTTTGCAATTAAATTCTCTATATTTACCATTATTTCATTTTCTATTTTTTTTTTTTTTTGTTAGGGAAATGCCTCTGTCAGAGCTGAAAAACAAATACAGAAAAATGGCTTCTCTAGAGAAGGCCCGCAGTTGTTGGGAAGATGAATATGAAGTTTCATCCAAACAGGTATGGATCCGCAATAGAAGTTATTCGAAAAGGATGTGGCATATCTTTTTTTCAAGATTGCTGGCTTCTTTTTGGAGCAAATATTTGGTCTGCTGGCTTCTTATTTTTCTGTTGATTGAAGTCAACCATCCGCTTTGTATTTGACTAATGTATACACACGCCTCTATCATTAGTTGATATATATATATATATATATATATATATATTAGATTTATGATTACTTTATTTCCTATTGATTCTTGCAATACTTGTATGCCTCTCGTCTTTCACACGTTTATGGATGTTAGTATCTGGCATCAATTGAAGAACTTGCATATGGAAGTGTACAAGTAGCGGAAGATTTTGTATGATGCATTCTAGCATTTTATTATAAGTGACAATTGTTAAGCTGGTGGTCGGTATTTCTTTTGAGATTCAAAATCTGAATGTTCATTACTTTTCCCTGCAGTGCATGCATGGTCCCAATTGTAAGCTTGGCAACTTCTGCACTGTTGGCAGAAGACTACAGGAAGTAAATGTATTAGGTGGTCTAATTCTTCCAGTTTGGGGAACTATCGAAAAGGCGCTATCTAAGCAGGCAAATTTTTCTTTTTATGCTGTTTAGATTCTTGTATTCTACTAGATGTTATAATGTTGATGTTTTAAAATTATTTTATGGGTCACTTTATTGTCATTGACACATTGCTAATCCTGATTTTTGTTGCGCTAATTTGAATTTTGTTCTACTTTTATTAAGTTGTTATGTACATATCTTGATTGTTTGGTAAGCAATTATATTTGGTCCCTGTTATTGGCCATAACTTATTTAATGTTGGTACCTACAGGCCCGCAATAGCCACAAGCGACTTCGTGTTGTTCGTATAGAAACTACTACAGATAGCCAACGAATTGTTGGATTATTTGTTCCAAATGCTGCAGTTGAAACTGTACTCCAAGGTCTCTTTCACATGCACGAAGTATTGAAAACCCATATATGGAATCTCACTGATAGTTTGCATTCATTAGAGTAAATTATCCACTGATGTGCCAAGCAAAGTTTTTAAAATTTGTGTTGCAATGTTAAATAAGTCCTTTTAAGTGGAACCTAGGATTGCATACGATATTCATTTTGGTAATTCACCTTACAATTCTAACCAGAGCATTATATTGCAGATTTAGCATGGGTTCAAGAGATTGATGATTAGGATAACAACGGTCAAAACAGAACAACGAAAGAGAAAGGAAAGAAAGGGTTGAAGCAACAGTCATTTTGATCAGAGGTGTTG
Source organism: Ochetophila trinervis (assembly GCA_003254975.1). Lineage (NCBI taxonomy): Eukaryota > Viridiplantae > Streptophyta > Magnoliopsida > Rosales > Rhamnaceae > Ochetophila > Ochetophila trinervis. Next base: position 58,438 of record QANX01004076.1, read on the forward strand.
GCCAGCTGTATCTATCAAAATTGGTAAAGATTACTCCGTTAAAGATTCTGCTGCAGCAAAAGTGCAACACCCTGATAATCAAAGATAAAGCAGAGATTTTTTTGTGCATCCTATAATACAACCGTGCAGTCTCCTCATTCATTTTTATTCTCCCTTTCTCTCGGCTCATATTTTTTGCCACATAGTTTTGTATAATATGGATATTGTTGATGAAAGACAATCCCTTTTTTGTATTGGAACCGTACAGTTCCATTCAGATAATTTATGAAATAGAAAAATCCCTTTCCTGATGAAGATTCAATGTCCATAACACAATATCAATGGCTGCGTGCGCATGATACACATAAATGGCCCAACTGAATAAAACAAACCATCATCTATTTCACAGCGAAAACTGTAGGATCATCACACAAAATCAAACATAAAAACAATACAATGTTCATTGCAGAAGATGTTTATATTTATTCTCTCTGTAGCTTGAAAGAAAAATACTGTATAATCAGCACACAAAAGGGGCATCAACATGATGATCGCTGCAGTAGAGGCCAGGTTGCTGATTGAAACCTTGGCTCTTGAGCATTTTCCTGGCCTTCAAAACAAGCTCCTGGTTGGTAATGTTGCCATCTGATTCAGCAATTATGGTCTGGATTGCATTGCTAAGAGCTCCATAAGATCGTGAAGCATCTCCTGCGGGAGTAGCATCGGCAGAAGTTTCGTTTGTTTGGCAGCCACTAATCAGAATCCCACCATCAGGAAGTGCACGCTTTGAGGCTCCAGCATAAACCTCATGCTTGCTCCCAACTTGTGTCTCCAAGGCAGGTTTTGCATACTCCTCATCATTCTCCTCAAGCTTATGTTTTAGAAACTCTTGAGCCAGACTTCCCACCATCCCCAGGAAACCACTGCCGCCGCCATCTTCTCCCTCTCCATTTCCTTGGTGAAGTTTGTTCAAGATGACCTTCATGAACTTCTTGACCTTAGGACTTGCATCCTCTCCGAAGATATCGAAAAGGGCTGGTCTCAACTTCCCAACATCAATGTCATCCTTCCCAGTTTTCTGCTTCAGTATGTCTATGAGTGTGGAGAGTGGCAAAGATCTACTCTTCACATGGCCCTGATCCCCATATCGAATCCCACTCTCTCTCTCTTGTTCCTCTTCATCCTCTTGGTTGTGGTGACGCAATTTGGAGGGGAGGTGGATTCCACGGGACTCAAATGCATCTTCAACCTTCCGATGCAGAAAACCCTTGAATCCACCATGTTGATTGTCATCCTCATCGTCATGGTGCTTGGTGCTCTCGCCGATTTGCTCTTTAGCTTCATCAATGAGGCCTCCACTGTGACAGGAATCAGATACAATGGTGATGCGGCACCCTTCTGGAACTTGGTCTACAAAATCCCTGAAGTCGTCATCTGTTCAACCAAGTCCCACAAGTTGAAACCAAACAAACAAACAAAAAAGTCAACTTTATGTTCAAATTGCTTTTCATGAAGAAGTCCAGAAAATCGAATTAACATAAACAATGAGTCAGCAAGAAATCTGGTCAATACAATATTCCCAATTGCCATAATTTTCTGAAGAAAAATATAAATCAATTTTCTTCGAATTTTGAGCATTTATGCGTTTGTTTTCATGAATCCCAAACACCTGCACAAAAGTCTCAAAGAAAAAAATTTGTTTTTATCTGCCAAAAGGTTTTCACTTTTCAGGAAGAATCAATCCATGAAATGAAATATGATCAGCAAAAGTTGGTGCCAAAAGGCTTCCTTTTAAATTAAAGTATGGATTTCTTTTCAGAAATTTTAAAAAAAAAAAAAAAAAAAAAAAAGAATCACAAGGAATTCGCCTAGAGAACAATTCTCGATCTCAATAAGATTTAGACATCCGAAAAGGGAATATACATATATATGTGTATAAAGTGAAAGATGATCCGAAAAAGATAATAGCAGAAAGAGAGAGAGGGAGAGACCAGTGATGAGGTTCATGTCGCAGGGGACGATGCACTCGTCGTAGCCAGTATCGTCGTCTTCGCCGGTCTCGGCAGGGAGGCGAGTGCCGTGGCCGGAGTAGTGGACGAAGAGAAGGTCACCAGGCTCAGCAGATCGGATGAGGCGGGAGATGGCATTGCGGATGTTCTTGCCGGTTGGCTGAGTGTAGGAGTCATCAGTGTCGATCAGAACATTGATGTCGTCTTCTGAGAAGCCGTACCGATCTACGAGGCAGCTTTTCATGCGCTTCACGTCGTTCACACATCCTTTCAGCTGTGCCTTCGTTCCCTGGTAATTGCATCCGATCAGCAACGCCTTCTTTCCCATTATTTCTTAAAAAACTTTCTCTTTTCTTTGCAAAATGTTTTTTTTTTTTCCCTCAACTTTCCTTTCGGAAAAATGCAAGTCTCTGTTCTTACTCAACAGCTTATCTGTATATAATATATATATATATATATAATAATTTTTTTTATTTTCAGAATTTATCCGGACAAAAGTTAACTAGACATCAATTTTTTTTATCGCTCTATTTATTTTTGAATATTCCGCATACATTTTAGACAAACAAAAGATTAATGAAATTTTTTTATATATATATTTAAACCTATCAATGCAATTATGCAATGTTCTTGTCCTCTCACCTTTAATTTTGCTTTATAAAACAAAAGCTAAAATACAAAACATATTTTAATATTTTGTGGTGCTATTGTTTCATAGCAAGTAGCAACAGCATGTTCATGCATTCGCACATATTTTCATGTGATAGATATTCTCAAAATATGACCTTAATCTTTTGAATAGAGGCATGTGTCTCACATGAAATTATCTCCAAAATTTGCAATTTTTTTATAATTACGACTACTTATTAGCCGTCTCACTAGTCCTAGTTCATATATTAGTTTGTTTCATCTTATATTCAACTAAACCCGTCTACGACTGTATATATTGCTTAATGTTGTCACTTGGATAATCCCATTCCCAAAGTTTATATCTTTAATTTATTTTATTTGAGAAGTTTATTTATAATCTTATTTTTAAAAGAAAATGGAAATTGTCCAAATCCATACAATTAATTCGCATTTTTAATTATCACTTATATTAATTCAAAATTTTAAAACGTCCAACTATTATTTATTTTTAATCTGTGATATTGAATTGGCGTTTTGTGCATGTAACTGTAGGGAAACCTCCAGATGGAATAGACTTTGATTGAGGCTCGATGAGAAAAGACACCAAAAGAAAATTCAAAAAAGCAAAATCATTCACCCAAAAAAAAAAAACCAAAAGTAAAATGGTTAGGCTTAATCCTCCTAAACTATCACGTATTTCGTACTTTGCTTCTAAATTACAAATAATATCATATGCCTCTTAACATTTTTTATTTATCATTTTAGTATAATTATATCATTTTAATTAGATGAATTTTATAAAATTAATCGTACACAATAAATGTAACTCTGTGTTGAAAAACAATTTTATTCTGTTAATTAATCTCATTTTTAGCCAAAGTTTATGCAGTAATTTTGCCAAATTTATTTTGAAAAAATTGAAGAGAATAGCAATAAAGTGACAAAAAAGTAATAATTTAGGAGCCATAATACTAATTTTAGAATGTGACTAGATCATATAAAAAAAGTTATTATGAAAAATATAATTATAAATATTAAATTTTGAAAGAAATTGATAAGTTATTCTCTTCTAATTAATTTTTTTTTAAATGGAATATGTGAAAACTTTCAACTGTATTTTTTTCAAAATTATGTATTTTTATAAGTATCTATAAAAGATTTTGAAAATTTTTTTTAAAGACCATATTATTTATTGAGTTACACAATCTCTATCTATGATCAATATCTTTAATATTTTATTGTCTTTCACTCTAGACATTACCACATATAATTGACCATGGCTGGAAATAGAGCTTTGAAGAAAAAGTTCGACATTTGTTAAAGTCTGCCTTTGACTTTTGATTATTGTCATTGCAAAACAAACTAAAAACGGAAATTGTCTTTTTTGAAATTTAAATAAAAGTTTTGAATCAGAATAAGTCAACGTCATGCGTAGAATGAATATTTTCTAGCCCACATTTGATCCAGTGATAACATTTCATTCTATAACATGAGTGCCTAGCTGAGTGATTATTAGTCTTATTCTATTACATAGTCCTGAAGATTAGTTTGTGTTTCGTAGTAGCATAACAAAAACTTTAATTTTCAACTTAAGAACATGATTTGGAAGGCCCGAACAATTAATGTTGTTCAAAAACTCTGGAATATATAAATCTTCATTGCTAAGTGAATTCCTTTCAGATTTACATATATTGTCATAACTTAAATATGTTTGTTCATCTCCAAACATATTAGAAATAATATGATCATTAACTAAATTAACAATTTTATGCGTTGGTTCAAGTATTGCCCAGTCACGCAAATATGTGGGATGCTGGAGATGTTTAAGTAGAGAAGGATATGTACACTTGACAATAGCTTTAATTGGATCACCATATTTCTGTAAAAGGATATCCTTGTTGGATTTATGATCTTGGTCCCACTTGAGATATTATCTTATTTGATAATTCTCTCTGTATTTCAATTTAATTTAAATTTGATTATAAGATAATTTGTTATCTGATATAATTAAATTATTGATAAGATAAAATCTAGATAACAGTGATTAAGTCTGTTAAGATTTTATTTTAAATTTTAAATTGAGAATATTAGTTTGTTTGGGTTTCTATCATTTGTACGTACAAATATTAGAAAGAATCCAGAGAACAAACTGATTCAATTAATTCAGAGAGAATACGTAAAAAAACATCGAGTGAAAATATTAGAGAAAATATTCATTCTCTAATATTTCGGTTTTATTCCCTGAGATACAATAGAGTCCACGCTCTGCTGTACTATCTGAGATTAGTCCTGGAAGATCTAGCAGATCCGGTGGTAGATCCCAGTAGCAGTGGTAGATCCAGTAGTAGATCCGGTGGTAGATCCCAGTTGCAGATCCGGTAGCAGACCTGGTGATAGCCTATAGATCCAGGTGCAGATCGTAGATCCGGTAGAATCATTATACCACGCATCAAATACAGAAAGTCTGCGAGGTATTTTGTTTTATTTTTCATATGATTCAGTCACATATTTTCTTATGGGTTATTGATTTTATGCTTCCGCTAAATATATTTTTCTTACAATCCTTTGGTATTTTTACCAAACCTTCACTTTCATTAGGCTAACCAACATTTTCATCACCAATTTTAAGTATCCATTCTGAAAACAATCTTATTTCATTTGATAAAGATTCTGACAAACTTGACATCAACTTCATGTTCTCAGACAACCTAAGCACTTTACAAGAAAACCATAAATAGAAAGAGTTGATAGTGGTAGATACTATTTCTTGTCGATTTGCTCTTGAAATAACTGATAAAATATGTTTAAAGTCACCTCCTATCTTCATAACTATTTGGATTATTGAACTTTAGAATATCTCTCATTGTTTTATTTAAAGCCTCAAAACAATATTTTTAAGTCATGGGAGCTTCTTCCCAAATAATTAACTTTATCTTTATGATTAACTCAGCCAATGGACTACTTTGCTTAATGTTGTACATAGAATCCTCATTGATAATAAGATGGATGAATGAGCAGTTCTACTACTGAGCATCAACAGTACAGTTATGCCACTTGAAGCAACAATACTGAAAATAATCTCACTTTTGGATCTAAAAAAATATATATAAGGTTTTTCAAATGAATATACGTAATGGAAATAAAGTTTGCCCTAAATTCTGATTTGTTTATAGAATACACATGTAAAACAAACACCCAAAAATCAAGTTTGCCCTAAATTCTATCTTTTCTTCTCTAGCCTGGCAACCCTCTTTTTTCTTCGTCAATTGCACCTTCGCCGTTGAAGCTTCAGTTCAACTGCAGTAACCGTCGTCATATCCTCAGTTCAGCTGTCGTCCATTGTCTAAGACTCCAAGCTTCAAGTTCAAAGGTCAACCCTTTTTTTTTTTTTTTCCTTCACATATTATCTAAAACTCCTTAGTCTTGGTTCTTGAATGGGTTTGAATTTTTTTATTAATAAATTCCATTTAGCTTCTCCATTCCATTTAGTTTTGAGCAAGTATGTGATTAGTAATTTAGTGTTAGTGAATAATGAGTATCAGCCAAAATGTATCAGTTTTGTATTTTTGTGTTTAGTGGTTTTTTATTTTTTTTGGAAGTAAAGGTTCTTACCAACGCAACCCTACCACGTTGGGTGGGTCAGGTTGGGTTCATGCTCTTATCGGGTTGCTTCGGGTCATAATCCGACCAATCCAAGAGGCTTGGGTTTCGTTTGTTTTGTACCCAAACTCAACGGGTTAACCGAATTACTAACAAAATATTTGGAATTAAGAAATATTAGAATATTAATTTTTGAGTTCTTATATTTTATTTCTGCTGCAATAAATGATTACGACTGTTGTTTGGAAATTTCATACCCATGTAGGTAATTCATACGGTTAGTCTAGGTAGTCAAATGGTGAATCAAAGTTACTAAAAATTCAAAAGTGTATTGTAACGAATCGTGTATTTCTTAATACAATTTTTTTAATTTTACGTAATTTTTTTAATATGTATCTAAAATACATGTAATTCAAAATTAAAATTTTATTTTTACTCTAAAATTATGAAAAATGTAATCATGTACATTTAGCAAAACAATTGTTTTTTAACAATTTTGCTAATATAGGATACGTCGCCTATCATTTAGCGAGTAACAATCAATTGCAGCCGTTCAATGTGTATAATTAAGTGTATTGAACATGCGATTATGTGCATCAGACGGCTACAATAGACTGTTGCTTTCTGAATAGTAAATTATATCGTCCACAGTAGCAGTTCCGTACTTTTTAATGTATAATTATTTATTAGATCCTAAATAAAGAGGCATTTATCATAAATAATAGTGTTATCTCTCCTTTTTTAGAAAAAAAAGTTTAGCTACTTGAACAACTTAAAGGATAGGTAGTTTAGTGAAACACAATTGCCTTCTTTTAGAAAATCCCGCCATCAGGTATTTTATTCATCCAAAGCTAGACTTCTCTTCTTCTTCTACATCTTCTAGACTTTTGCTGTAGCCATGGCTCACATGCTCCTTTTTTTATCTCTTTTTTTTTGGAAAAAATAAATTTTCTCAGCTCTTTCTTCTATTCTTTTTTGCTTTAGTTTTTAGCTCAATGTAACCATGAGAATTCTTCATCATGTTTAGTTTCTTTCTAAGGCTTAGATTTGCACACAGTTGTAATTAGACAATGTGGAAGAGCAATCAGCAGGGACTTCTTGTTTTGGTTGGAAAATCTCATAAGAATATCGGAAAAATCTTTAAACTTATTTATTTCTAATTAACTTTTTTTTTTTAATTATTGAATTGTTAAAATAGTAGAGTTTTATATTTCTTATTCAATATTCTGTTCTCTATTATTTGGGCTATCAATCAAGTACAAGTTCGATAACCATAGCTAAATTGCTATAATTTGTTGTTATTTTCTTTTATGAAATTATTGTCTTTTTAGAAAACATTGTTTGCATGGTTCTTTAATCCATGGGTATGGCCTATAGGAGTTACAAGTTAAATTATCTTATAGTCGTATTGTTAGAAATTTGATGTTCAATAAATTCATTCTTTAAAGAAGAAATTGCATTGGTGAGTTACAATATGGGTTTAGTTTACACTGTTTTAAATGGTTAGATCTAAATTTGACTTTGCTTTCTCTCTTTTGCTGTATTGATTTTTTTCCTGTCAAATTGTTTGAAGATATATAGAAATTGAAAATGCAATTGATGATTTAAATGAATTGTGACTTCTTTTTATTTCTTTCGAAATTAATAAATCAGATTTTCTTATCTTCTGTCTGTCACTAGTGTTAGTGTTTATGACATACTTTGATGTTCTGAATTTTTTGTTCGCGATTGGGGTTAGGTGTGCTGCTTATATTGCTGTTGCAGTTCTTGCATCTTTACCGGCGTTCAGCTCTACCTTTCTATTTTGATTTATTTACTGGAGTTGCTTCAGAAAAATACCATGTGCCATGCTCAACTAGTTATTGGTCCTGCAGGCAATGGGAAGGTAACTGATTGGATATTTTGTATGCTTATGTCACTATACTATGATTATATTTCTTTTGGGTATCTTTTTGTTGCCACTACGCTGATTATATTATAGGATGCAACAAGACAACAAATTCAGAACCTTCCCACTGCCTGCTGTCACTACACTGCTCTGAATTTGTTGTCAATGGAAAGCCACATGAGAAGTGACAATTTTAAGTGCTTGCAATGCTTATGTTGGATCAGACAAGCTTTCATGTATCATTCTGCATACTATAGTCAGCGAAAGAAATAATATTCTATAACCACCATTAATTACCAGCATTACAATTTAATTAGCCTGTATAAAACCCGTCCTACGATATACTCGCAATCGTATAATGCATAAGCACAATGTAAACTGTCTCCGTTTGGAAAATCTTATACAAAAACTGCCAACCCATTTCTATCATGTGCAATGGATACATCAAATGGCACAACAGATATTTACCCTAAACTGTGAACTAGAAACGTTTAATCATCAACATCAGGATCAAAGTCCTTAACTTTCACATCTGCATCTTCTCCATATTGAATGCAGCTGTCAATTTGAGCCAACACATACTGTATACTGTAAAGGCCAATGTCATCTTTTACTCATTTGAACATTAGTAAAAATGCAAAAAGCAGATCGCTCACACTTCTAAAAAATAAGACAGATAAAAACAGTTTAATAAAAAACAAACCAATAAGAATATATCAGTAAAGGAAACTTCTTTATACAATCTATTGAAGGTTTTCTACTATTCATAATTTCTATTCAGGTTCAACAAGGAAGGCCTTGTACATCTTTAACATATGCCAGTGGCTAGTTAGAAGTTGAAGTTACAGAAAGCTACTAAAAGAATTCATCCTCATAGAAGGAAATTCCTCAGTTCTAAATACTGCCACCATTGGTAACTCAATCTATTGAAGTCAACCTTTATCGTTTCTATTCACAATCTTATAGTGCTAAGAATATACTTCGATATTTTCTTTTTGCATTTGTCTGCAAAATTTTAGAGGACTTCAAAGAGAGAGAGAGAGATATACCTGCTCTCTTTGCTCAAATCAAGTGGCACAAAACTTACCATGCTATAGTCATCCACCTAATACCACAAAAGTTAAGGAGAATTATACACATTTCGACAAAAAAAGTAAATAAAAAAATAAAAAAATTATTTTGTCTTTCCTTTGATAAGAAAAACAAATCTGAAAAAGAAAATAATGCCATTGCAAGAGAGTGATAGGCAAACCACAAAAAAAATGGAATTGCAATGCACAATCAAGAGTTATGCAAGCATAATGTTTCCATAATCTGCACCACACCATGTTAGGCATAAAAATCGTAAGTTTTATGCTACATTATTTTACTTAATATTTGCTTTATCTGTGTTCAAAAGTGTGGGAAATAACTTAGTTTTTTTGGTTTCTTAATGGATAACTTTTAGCTATCTCAAAGAAATGAATGCACATATAGGCATAAATATATCAGTTCTTTCTTCGAGACATGGTAAAAACATGTATATATCAAGTAGAAACCCCATGGATTCCAACCATGACAGAAGTAAGAACATGTTATATTCTACAATTGCATTTATGGTATGTATTTTAAAAGATGATTTGAGATACATATATATTCATGTCCTTGACTTACTTGGGGTCCTTACTTTTCTAAAAAGCTAAATAGTCTCCCATGTCTCCATGGTGTCCTTTTCCATGCATGTATGACATATTTACTTATTTAGTGGGTAATATTTCATAATTAAAAGCTTAAGTAGTTCCATATGTGGGTGTATGTGTCTGTCTGTGCATCATAAGTAAAAAGTACAAAGGCATTTTAAAAAATACATAAAAAAGAAAAATCGTCTTGTTCAATGGATAGTACATAAAAATGCATCTAAAATCTTGATGAAGAAATCCAATGGAGAAATTATCCAATAAATCAAAAAGAAATTATAGGTTGTTCTTTAGTGTACTAGAACTCACAAGTTCAATCAACGATTTGTTTAACTTTGCAAATTGAGGACCCATGCGCTGATTTAACTCTGGCAACAAAGCTCGGGGATCTGGGTTCAGAAAACTAAGAATAGTTTTGACAACAAATAGATTAGAATACTAAGATATGTAAGCTGATGAGTACCAATTAGAGAAAGTCAGAAATGGTAAGTGGACTCACTCTTCAATGTCCTTTTTTTTTGTGACAAGGTCCATTTTGGAGAGTATATTAACATGGGGCAACTCAAGTTGGACCATTGCAGAAAGTGATGCCATGCACCCACTTATAAACTTAGTCACATCCGTCATAAACTGATAGAAATGATAATGGGAACACTTAGTATGAAGAATGAAATGAATAACAGATAACCAGGGAAAATGGCATACAGAAGAGTGAAACCAAATATAATCATTGTGGTTCAATTGAAAACATACTGTAAAGGTGAATAGAAATTACAAACCCTGCATAAACAATATATTAATTATTTGAAATGATTTCATTATAAAAAAAAGTTTAAAAATATTATGAAATTTACAGCATCAGAGCTGATTTTCTATTCAAAAAGTTGGTATGATCTAGGAACTAGTTTAAACTTCAGATATTAAGGCAGAGAAAAGGTTTAAAATCAATCATTTTAAAAGTAATTTGAATTTAGAAGGAGACTCAATCTTATTGGCAACGTAATGAACTGCGTGGGGTTTTACAAGTGCCACAAACAAAACTATGCAGGACCTCATCATTTGGCTGCACTGTAAACCAAAGGCACATGTTTGCAAAACCACCTCATGATTTGGGTGCACTGTAAACCAAAGGCGCACGTTTCCAAAACCACCCTCCCCCAACTCCAAAGAAAAGGGGTAAATGATTTATATAAACCTGAGAATCAAGCATATATACAGCACAAACGTTGAAGCCTTTATGTTTCAAATGCTCTACAAAGTTCCGAAGCACTGGGACATGTGAGAAAAGTTCTATCTGGCCTGCAAAGCATTTAGAGAGTGTTGTAAGTTATTAACTATTCATTCTATTGACAAAAAGCTATTAAAGGAATAAGATACATGACCTTTTGGATTTCCAAACATTGACTAGAACATGTGAAAGATAACACCGTATTTTTCTACCTTCGTTAGTCTTCATCAGATTTTACTTTTCCTGATTGTAATGTTTCTTTCTAATCCAAAGGAGAAATAGAGAGCAGGAAGACACTCCTAGTTAAGAAAACTGATTTTTTAAACCATGAATTATTTTCGTAAGTTATTTCCTGTCGTATTTTCCTCTTTTAAATTTTTCATATTACAGGGTTCTCTTAAACAAAAGTTCCACAAATAACATTATATTTAGCCACTGATGCAATTTGTCCCTACGCACAAAACATATAAAATGCTCTTATCCTATGGTTTTCAACCTGTGTTTTTTGCTACATTTGATTTTAGATTTTAAAACGATTTTCTAAATTTCATTAAAGCCAAAAACAAAATGGTATTTGGATAAATTTTAAGTTAAGAAAATTAGTTTCAAATACAGTTCAATAACTATTTTCAAAATTGTATACTTATTTTTGTAGAAAATATAATAAGCTTATACTAACAAAAATAATTTCAATGAAAGAAAAGAAAAGAAAATAAGATATTTAAGGTTCCTTTTCTGCTTTTGGAGTTTTCTTTTCTTTTTTTCTTTTTTATTTTTGCTATAACTATTATTATTTACTTTGATTGAAAAAGGTTTCTTCTCTCTAAAAGATGTTACTCTTGTATCTTTGGTTCTAATCTCATCCACAGATGATATTGAAAATATTTTTTTGCAATTTAAAAATCCCTTCCACAATAATTATTCCTGCTCTGGAAACCAGTGAAGATACTCTCACATAAATCAGAATAACATTTTTCCAGCATCCAAGTATATATATAATGTTTGATATATTCCTAACTCACTTGAAACTTTTATAGCATTAAAGACTCAGCATATGTTTGTTGTTAAATAGTGCTGCATCACTCTTTTTGTAAAATGTACTCACAACTGTCTGCATATGTTTGTTGTTGTTCCATCATTCCGTGATGTTGAATGCATTCAAAAAGAATCAACTCATTAAAACATTATTTTTGTCAGTTATGTTATCACATTCATGGCAAATCTCCACCCTTTGCAGTCAATAGGCATCAGTACCATTACCAAGCAAAACTGGATAATTCATGAGCACATAAAACATAATCGTACATTGAGCTAAGTATAGATACCTGGACAGTCAAAAACAAGATAGTCATCATCCAAGTAATTGTCCAATTCTTCTGTTAGCCAATCATCCAGATTTTCTTCAAGGTGTCTATGATGTAGGTTAAGGCCATACATTTCCAAATTATTCAACATTCCACTTCACAAAAGCCTTTGACTCCCCTTTAACATGGACATCACTTCTATAATACAAAAAATATAAAAGGAAAAAATGTTCTATAAAGGAATAACGAAGAAAACAAACAAACAAACAAAATATTGTATAATAAGGATACTCCATGCAGTATATAAGACCGCCATTGGGACCTAGTCCAAGTTCCTCCATGACATCATCCAAGGAAATGAGTTCTCTAATGTCTGCAAGCAACGATATTCGAGTCCTTAGGTACTAAAATAAGCAAACAGACCATTTGCAGAAAACAGGGTAAATAAAGGCAGATAAAGTAGTTAAACCTGCTAAGAAATTAGAGAATAAGTCTACCTACCCATGGCCACAGGATAGTCAAAATTTTCTGCAGCAGGATCAAGGTTGACAATGTGCATTGTCCGCCCAACAGTTTCACAGTGTTGGTACAGACTAGAACAATAAGTTGACTGAAAGCAGTAGAAAAAGAAGTAAATAACATGGTTTACACTATCACAATGAGAATAACAACAAGACAACAAAAAGATACCCAAAAGAAATATAATCAGAGTAGCGTAGTGACATAATCATACAAAATATCCAATCAGTTACCTTCCCACTGCCTGCTGGACCAATAACTAGTTGAGCATAGCCCATGGTATTTTTCTGAAGCAACTCCACTAACTAAATCAAAATAGAAAGGTAGAGCTGAAGGCGCGTAAAGATGCAAGAACTGCAACAGCAATATAACCTTTACTTCCAAAAAAAAAACAAAACCACTAAACACAAAAATACAAAACTGATACATTTTGGCTGATACTCATAATTCACTAACACTAAATCACTAATCACATAGTCATCGTACTTGCTCAAAACTAAATGCAATGGAGAAGCTAAATGGAATTTATTAATAAAAAAAATTCAAACCTATTCAAGAATCAAGACTAAGGAGTTTTAGACAATATGCGAAGGAAAAATTAAAAAAAAAAAAAGGGGGCTGACCTTTGAACTTTGAAGCTTGGAGTCTTAGACAATGGACGACAGCTGAACTGAGGATATGACGGCGGTGACTGCAGCTGAACTGAAGCTTCGACGGCAAGGGTGCAGCTGACGGAGAAAAAAGAGGGTTGGGCTGGAGAAGAAAAGATAGAATTTAGGGCAAACTTGATTTTTGGGTGTTGGTTTTACATGCGTATACTGTAAACTAATTAGAAATATAATAATTCTTCAAGGTTTTCCATAAGAGTCACCAAATTAAAGCAACTTTATCTAATCAATGGAATAAAATATTAAAATTGAGAAAAAATCGGTAAAATCCTTATTTTAATTTCAAAGATATGTAA